>APFE030476769.1:6995-91168 GCA_000404065.3 Pinus taeda | reverse complement strand
CTGGACCCCCCCTGCAGCGAATATTTTACGGGCGGCGTTGCCGCCCCCATTTTGAACTGGGGTCCAATGTGGCGGTACTTTTGAATATAGAAGATAATCAGGCTCCACACCTAACAGACTGCCCAGGCAACTGCCAGAGAGGAAAGGAAAAAGGGAGTCAACACTAAAAGACAAAAGGGGGATAAAGGGAAAACCATTTTGCAAGAATCAATTCCTTCACCAGAGCCCTCAATTGAAGAATTCCAAACACTAGCTGACAGATTAGTGCAACTGCAAACCACTGCCCTCTCAAAAAGAAAACAAAAAGAGAAACATAGTGCCCAGCAGAAGAGCACTAATGTATAGGTAAGGAGAAGCAGTAGGTTGAAAGGGAAATGGAGTGTGACCAAAGGCAAACAGTCCCATTTTGTTGACTTAGGCACACCAGAAAAGTCTCCAATTCAGCTAGATGTTGAGCCTAGTCCTCCATGGGAAGAAAGTCCCTTCCAACAAGAGAGAGAAGGCAGTTTTCAAGAATTTGAGTTCATACCAAGACAAACACCTGATATAGACACTGATCAGCAAAAAGCATATGATTACTTGGAGACCTTAGAGCAATCTGTTGCCGGTCCAAGCACTATAGTACCTCATGATGAACAGGTCAAATCTCTAAAACAAGAGGTATTTGAGCTGGAAGTCTTGAACCGGCACATTAAGCAGGAGAATGAAGCCTTAAAAGAACGGAGCAAAGTGGACAAAATAGTCCATGACAATACAATGCTTCACTTGGGTCTCTGCCAGAAAAAGAATAGAAATTGAAAAAGAAATGCAAGAAGCTGAGCAGGGCCTTAATTAATTTGAGGTTTAGATGTTTGGTTAAGAAACCAAAAGTAAATATAGCAGTGAAAAGAAAAAGGAGAAGGATCGATGTCTTGGCAGAGGCATCTGCAACATATAAAATGAGAAATCATGACAAGTTTTGGTTGCATGAGGACATGCAACACCTTCACAGTGGGGGTATGTTGAGCCTCAAACCTGCACTCATTTACCCATCCTCCCAACAACCTTTTTCCTACTTATATCCTTCTTTTGTCATCATTTCCTTCATCAACTTGTTCAAATCATTGCATTATAGGACTTTTTAACATGATTTGCTAACTGTGCTAATGGTTGACTGTTGGTTTAGATTTTTGGTTCAAGTACAGCAATTCCGCAGCTGTTATAGGTTTCCACAGCTGAGCACTGATTCCGCAGCTGATCCCAGATTCCGCAGTTATTTTCTTGTTTGATATGATCCAGGTGTCTTCTAGAGAAACAAGCCACATGGGAAAGTCTGTATGACTGTCTACATGGTATGTGTGCTATCGGTTCAGCCAAACTGGCCAACGACACCCCTGGTCAACGCGGAGGTAGCTTGGGTCAAACAACAAGGTTGCGAATGGTGGCACGGCTCTGTGTGTTCGGTTGGAGCACGTAAGTCACAACCAGCTTCTCCGTTATCCACGACGATTGCAGGGGACCATAATCCAACATCAGATTTATTAGACCACGATGACCGTTCCCTAGATCTGAGCTCAGTGTTGCTGGACGTGTCCTTTTCCTAGCTGCTAGTTAGCTTCATTTACGCATAAGACAGTTGATGTTTTTGCTATAAATAAAGCATTTCCATACGCTAAATAGTTAGTCTGATGTTGTTTAATACTTTGTTGTTATAAACTCTGTTTTGAAGACCTTTTTATAAACGTTTTACGCTTCCCACTGTGTTTATTATGAGTTGATTTAATTTGAAGAAGACAGTTATGTTTCTATCCGTGTAGCTGATCTTTTAATTGGTTGAAGTGGGTGGAGGGCCCCTGTCTGCTACAACCATTGTACAGTAGCCTTTGAATTTCCTTTTCTGCATTTCTTTTTCTTTACTTGATCATGTATATTAATGTACAGTTTTGAATTATGCTGTTTTGTATTTCTTTAATCTTCATGACTGATCAGTGTGTTTTTATAGCTTTGATTAGGAGCCCGGGACAATGTGCTTTTGCTTCTTTTTAACACTAGTGGAATCTAAAGTGTCTTACCTCAACTGCTGACTTTTTACTGTGATTTTCATTAGTTACTTGATTAGCTAGTTTCTTTATTTGGTTTACTTTATAAAATTTTTATCAAGATGCTAATCTCTTAATGGTTCTGTTTATCATAATGCAATAATCTTTATGGGACCAAAATATTATCTAACTGCAACTTGATTTATTTAGTTTTTAGACTCATATTGCCAATTCACTCCTAACTCTTCTTTTTCACATGATCAATTCAGCTAAAGGTAGAAGGTTAAGGAAGAATACGTAGTGTGATTTGTCATTTAAATTTTGGATTCCTAGAGTAGTGCTTTTGCTTTCAGCAGAGTTAATGTAAATATCATTTCCATTTCTAACAGTAGTAAGGGTATTGGACTAGTGCCATTAGTCTTTCGTTTAATGCTTTGCTTTCATTTGATGCTTTAGTTTCATTTCAAGTCATTATTCAAGTTTTCTCTTTAAAATTTAAGAAGCATTTAGAAATCATCACATACACACACATTCACTTGTTTATAAATTCATCACATCATATTAGGAATATAATTTAGACATGAACTAAAAACGACAAAAAGAACTAGGAAAGGCTACTTAAGTATATATTGTACACTTCACTTTATCAGCTTACGAGCCCCGGGTTGACAATTTATGATAGCAATTTAGACAACACTAAATTGACCAAACAGAAGTGTTGTTGGTTTCTTTGTGGAACATCATATTGTTGGGTGATCTAGCTTTTCATGAGGTGAACAAGTGATTTCATGCTAGGAGGATGGCACTGGGTCAGATCAATGGGTTGTAATCCTCTCTTCTACCACTTCTATCAATAAAGCTATTTGAGTTTTCCTCCATATTCTTGTATGTATTTGAATATTGGATTGATATATGTATTTGTATGGTCAATATATATCTGATCCTATATTGTTTATGATTTTAGATCTCTATGCTTTGATGGTATTATGCTTCTTTGACTCTACAGGTGTTCTTTGAAGCGGGGAAAGTGAGGAAGGAGTGGCAAAGATTTTTCAAAGAAGAGAGGGAACAAGCAAGGAGCCAAGCGAAAGACTAAGGTTGGTACTCTCTACTTCTCTCTCATCTACTTCTCATAAAGGAAAATACAAGTGACTTTAGTTTGTTTGTTTCTAAGATAGCTACCCATCTTAGTGGGAGTAGGAGCTTTGAATGGACACTAGTTTTCCCGATAACAAAATGGCGACTCTGTTGGGGAGCGAATAGCTTGTTTTCCTCTTTCTAGTTTGTTTACTTTATAAAGTATAGACGGAGCCTGAAGTTATGCCAGCTAGCCTTCGAACTTCTTTTTCTATGCAACTGCAAAGTAGATAAATGTTGCTTCAATCAATCTCTGGGTTAGTTTATGAATTAAACATCTGAATTGAAAACATTAAGTGCCCTGGTGGTGGCTCAAGTAACCTCACTAGATCAACCCCTATGTTTTGTATTTACTGACTATCATTAGCTCAGCTTAAATCCCTGAACTAAGCTGTAAACTGTGACCAAAAACCAAGTTGAAGTCTCATCCCTGGACCATTGCACTGTCTCCTTTTGACAGTCTCGATGCATCGCACCTCCCGTGTGCCGTAGGTGAGATGCATCCCAGTTTCCCTATGTTACAGGTGCAATGATCAGATAAGACTATTTCTGCCTCCAAATTTTGTTTTTCTTCACTCTCTTCAGCTTTATTCAGGAGTTTTTCTATCTATGATCAGTATACCACTGTTGAAATCCCCTTCCTTTGCATTATTCAGCCTCCATTGTACAAAGAATTATGAATGTTTTATGTATTATTCGCCATTTACAGTTCTCCTTTACAAAAAATAGCTTAATCGAACTGTCGTATTTTGAGTTGAAAGTGTCGCAGGTGTCATTTTTAGTCAAGGAAAATAATCCTCCTCTTTTTTATAGTTGATTACGCTATTACCCTTGTATTTGATTTGAATTAATAATATTTCAAGTGTCAAAAGTTGTTTTCAATTCAAAATCACAAAGTGTCGTCCTTATCTTCCTTTCGTGTTTTAAAGAGAAAATTCTTAGTACTGTCACTTTGAGAGACAAGATAGTTAAAATTTGTACTTAGCATTCTTTTTGTTATTCACACATTAACAAAGTGGAAAACAAATACATGCATGTGCATTTGCATTTAGGCTGCTTGTTGATTTTGATTTAGGACAGTGCATCTAGTGTGTGCTCTCTGCTCTCTATTGAAAGCATTCCGCTTCGCTTTCCTTAGTAGCTAGGATTTTCATTGCAAAAAGAAGAGTAAATGACTATTTATCATCTTAGATTGCATATTTAGGAATTATATATCTACATCATGAGGTGAACCTTAAAGGCAAACTTCTTAAGAAAGATCATTTGTAAAATAAATTCAATGAACATAAAAACACTTTGGAACCTAATGCACAACATTTAGAAGTCTAGGCTAGAGACGTATTCCGGTGTCATAAAGCCTGGTAACTATCGCTTCATCGTAGGTTGGTTGATTCCTCCTCTCTGAGATGACAAGCGCCAGTATGGAATTGTGCTCCCACGTACTGTCGATTATATATTGGGAGACCACAATAGGCTATATCCTTTATCCTTAGCAAGCTATGTCTATCACCCTGTCGATCGCAATGCACTAAACACAACATTCTGGAAGATTGACTTCCGTACCATAAAAAGTATTCTGCAATTTTGCGACTGGTTTGGTAATCCCTCTACCTAGATTTCAAGAGTAGTCACTTTCATTCCTTTTAAGACTCCTTAAAAGAAAAGGTCCATCTGAGCACTTGTTACTTCAGGCTCATTAAAAATCGAAGGCGACTAGAGTCATCTTTAGATTTTTCTCGACTCTTAAAAATTGAAAAAGCAAGTTGTGTCAAAGCGTCATAAAATTCATTTAATTCGGAATAACATTTTCCCCTTTTTATTTTGAGTTGATCAAGTAATCGACAATCATGGAAGAAAGTCAATCAAAACGTCATCGTTCGTAGAGACTAATGAGTCAATCGTCTTTGACTCCGAAAACAAAACCATTCCAGGCCAAGAGAACTCCTTTAACTGGGTCAAAGTCTCCTGGTTTGTTTGAAGCTTGTGTTTCAACATCCTAAGAGACTTCGGTTACTCAAACTATTTCTGGTACCCCTATCTCTACAGAAGAAGTTTCGCAGTTACAAGAGGACATTAGAACTAATCCTAGTGTAATGGTAAACACTTCTATTACTGAACCAGCTCCATCCGGTGTTGATTCAGAAGGTGTTGCCCCTCTAGTACCTATCGCTGTAGAGTCTATACCCTCTTCGGCACCAAAAATATTTTACGTACTTGACGGTCTACCTATTCCACCTGGACTGATTGCTATAGAAGAAATTATAGAGGATCTTCTATCTAGTACTCCATTGCATTTTAGAACTAGGATCCACCTATATCCTTCTACTTCAGAAGATAGTCTACCTTCATCGCAAGTTCCTGTAGAATCACTAGGAAGTCTTTTGGATAGACTCGATATGTCTGGACAAACATCGACATCTAGGACTGTGTCATCAGATACAACGGTAGTAGATTCTCCTCCTACCACTCCGACAATGCTCACTGGTATACCATCTGTCCCAACTAGCTCTCAACCGCTAGAGGAAGTCCACCCAGGGGCTGTTTCTACAGTATGGTTTGTTCATCCAGAATAATATTTGGAATTTCTTATGTTGGTTCTCAGCAAATTGATCCTTCGCAACAATATCAATTTGGGTAGTCTAGTCTCCAAAGGCCAATCTTTCCTTTGAGCACTGGATTGCCACTATATGGGGGGCGATATGCCTTTTCATTGTTCCCTCTAGGAGAACAACCATACAAGAGTTCACAACAAAATTCAAGTCAAGTTGGAATCACATCCAGTGGTTGGTTGCCAATACTACCTCAACAACCAAGAGTTGTATACTCAATGCAACCAAGTCTACCTATGTCGAATATCCCCACTACACTAGCTATTGTGACAGTGTGGCAAGTACAAGCATTGCCTATTATATGACAACCTCAAGTCTCTAAGGTCGTAATACAACATCCTCTTGTCTCCACGACACAACCACAATCGTCAATTAGTGGCTCCTTAACTGGAGCGACTCAGGCTCAAATGGGTACTATTACCCCTCATCTTGGTCAGGCAGCCAGTTTTGGACAACAGCAAATGGCTTCACAACCATGGCTGGTATAATATCAACAATCGCAATTCCAACAAGCTTACCAAGGACCTGAGCAACAAAGATTTGCGGGTAATGGGAAGCCATATATTCAAAATGATAAACATCAATCATATCGTAATGGTTATACCCATGAACCTTATCAAAGTTATCAACATCAAATACATTATGCCGATATGCAAAGACACACTACTTAGGCAATCCCATCTTATCTTGGGTATGCTTTGCCGAACCTGAATCAACAGTTTCCTTTCGTGGCGACTTTAGAGTTACCAGATCTAAATTAGCTAACAAACGATCCAATTGTTTATGGCCCTTGGTGGTCAGGGATTCCTCATAATCTTCCGTCAGATATTCATAAATTCAATGGAAATCCAGGTGAATATCCGTCGAATCATGTGATGAACTTTCATCTGTGGTGTTTATCCAACACTCTCAATGATGATTCAATTAGGCTTTGCCTTTTCCAGCGAATGTTAACTGGTCTAGTAGAAAAATGGTACATCAAATTACCTAGAGCTTCATTCGATAACTTCAGCGCCCTTGCCACCACCGTTTTAACCCATTTTTGGTTACCAATAAGGTACGAAATAGGAACAGAGCTTCTTACCAATTTCAAGGAAAGAATAGCCACTCACATATCTGATCATATTCATGAGTGGTGACGTCATTGTAGAATGGTAAAAACATATGTCCCTGATGAGCTGATAGCTGAATGGTTTATTAAGTCATTGTTACCTTCTATTACAGAAGATGTGGCTAAGGGAAGATTTGTCACTGAAGAGCAAGTCATTACTCATGCGCAATATCTAGACTTGATCTATACTCAGTCTGGCACACTCTACGACAAAATACCCGATGCTCCTAGACCAGAGTTTTTCGTTCCTCCTCCTCCTAAATCAAACAAAGACTCTCATGCTAGCAATGACGTGATAGGTACGACTAGCATGAAAATTGCAAAGGCTACATCGAAGAAAGCCCGTATGGTTTCTAGTCAAAATGAAAATGAAGAACTTCTCGCCTCAAAGGTTAATGCAATGTCGAGCGACAAAGGAAAAGAACCGAAGCAACTAGGAAGCAAGAAGAAAAATAAAGGGAAAAAGAAGAAGCAGGATGATTGGTCTCTTGAAAAATATTCCGTAAACCCTTCTGGGCAGAGGAAATGTCCTTCGGGGTGTCAGATATGTGATGAGGATCATTGGATGAGAGATTGTCCACATAAAGCTAAAATTAAGAAATTCTTTAAGAATTCAAAAACTTCAGTGGTATTCGCTAATCCGTTTCTGAACCCAGAAACCAATTTGGTTGCTAGCAACAATGGTTCCCCATCCCAAGTGCTTATGTTGTGCATTTCAAAACAACAAAATGATGCTTTAATATCGACAAGGAATAAATATTACAGGAATCCACATATGTCGAACAACAAGGCTACTGATGAACCTAGTAGTTTGACAACAACTTCGACCGAAGTGGTGCCACCCATCCTTCCTGAGCTAACGATAAAGCCACCAAATGGAGTAGTACACAAATCGACATTTAATCCTCGTGCCAGAGTAGCACAGAATTATAATATAGTAGAGGACTTGACCCAATCGCCGTCTGCTATGTCGACACTTGAAGTACTACAAAATTTCCCCTCCCAAAAGTAGGCTCTATTATCAGCAATAGGTGGGATTGACCTAGCGGATTCCAATCTCATTGGCTTTAATCATAAAGGATATGAACCTCAGTTACCAGCTCAACTCGCTTTCCTCATTCAAGTGAAAGCGCTCAACAAAATTGTTCATCAAACAATTATTGATGAGGGGGCATCTACCTACATTATGTCAATGAGTTGCTGGAAAACTTTAGGATCACCACCTTTCTCTCGAGTGTCACTAACGTTAAAAACATTCAATGGATGGACATACACCCCATACGGGATTTTAAGTAACTTGCAAGTTGAACTAGGGGGTAAAACAATAGAAATCGATGTTGAAGTTATCGATGGAAACCTTGATTACAACATCCTACTGGAAAGGCCTTGGATTTATGCTATGGCTTCTGTTGTGTCGACATACTTCAGAAAGATTTCTTTTCCTTTTCAAGGAGGAATTACAATCGTCGACCAACAAACCTTTCTCCCCAATAGTTCACAAGTTACGGCAAGCATTCTAATGATCCACAGAAGCTCTCAATCGCTTCAAAATATCGGAGTAGGCCAGCTAAAAGGACCTACATTGATGGGTACTTTTGCCCTACCACCTCCAAACAATTTGGTGGAAGTGGCCACGGTGGGAACCTGCAATATGGTATCTTCTATTCAGAGGATTTTTGAGCATGATATTAACATGGATCATTGCCAGGTTTTTCCTCCAAGCCCCATGAAAATATTGTAGCAATCAATATTCTCGGCCTGGGCAGCGAACCCAAAGCAACACTCATCAAACATTTGGGTAGATAGGTGTAAGGAATATGGTACCTCTTCAGATCCTTGGTCACATGTACATTCTACAGACGAAGGAATTGTTCAGTCGATGATGATAGGAGAAGCACCATGGGAAGGTTTCCACCATCATTCCTATCTTCCGGATCACAATGAAGATTCTTCCAGCGACCTTAATCATCCTTCAATTTTTGATTTTCTATCGAATACTGTAAATTCTGAGCGAAATCTGTCCAATATTGAAGAAACCATCGCCATAAATATCTTGACTAAACCAGATGTTGTAGAGAATATTCATGTTGGCAAATCTTGTTCTTCTTCAGAACTGGAAGTATATTATGCTCTCTTTCAGGACTTTAGAGATGTCTTTAATTGGTCATATGAATAAATGCCATGCATTGACTCGAGCATAGTTGAACACGAAATTAAGATGCATCCAGATGTCAAACCAATACGACAACAGCTTCAGCAGGTGCACCCAAAGAAAGCCACTACCATTAAGGCAGAAGTTGAAAAACTTTTACATGTTGGTTTCGTTTATCTGGTTCCTCTAATTGATTGGGTATTGAATATTGTTCCTGTGATGAAAAATCAAGGAAAAATTAAAGTGTGCGTTGATTACAAGGATGTAAATCAACCTTGTCGAAAGGATAACTACCCTACACACTTCATTGAACAGATAATTGATGAATGTGCTGGATGAAAAATCTTTTCATTTATGGATGGATTTTCCAAGTATAATCAAATAAATATCCACCCATAGGACCAGTCAAAGACTGCATTTATTTGTCTGTGGGGCACATTCGCGTACTGTAAGTTACCTTTTGGTTTAAAGAACGCAGGGGCAACCTTTCAAAGGGCAATGAATTATGCCTTCCATGACATCAAGAACATCGTTCAACCATATCTTGATGATCTTTCGGCTCATTCTCGAAAGCAGACTGATCATCCACATCATTTGAGAGCAATATTTCTACGTTGCCGACACTACAAGATACGACTCAATCCACACAAGTGTGTGTTTTGTGTGGGTTCTGGTCATTTTCTTGGCTTTGTAGTTTCAAAGGACGAGATTCTCCTCGACCCATATAAGGTTCAGGAAATCACCGATCTACCTCCACCTTCAAATTTTCTTCAGATTCAGAAACTCCAAGGGAAAGCAAACTTTCTAAGGAGGTTCATTCCAAATTATGCCAAACTTGCTAAAGGTTATACGTGTCTATTGAAAAAAGAAGTTCCCTTCAACTGGGATCAGGTCGCGCAAGATTCCTTTGATGCTCTAAAGGAACCCCTAATAAAAACATCATTAATGTATGCTCCAGACTATCAAAAAGACTTTAACCTGTATTTGGCTACAATAGATATGACCATCGCAATGGTTTTAGTTCAAAAAGACAGTGGAATCGAACACCCTATCTATTATTTAAGTAGAAAATTAAATGATACAGAAAGCAAGTACTCCTATGTTGAAAAGCTGGCTCTCGCAGCTGTCAAGTAGTATAGAGATTTCAACACTATATCCTCTTTCCCAAAACTACCGTTTTGTCAGATTACAACCCTATGACTTACATCTTATTGCGACAGTTGCTTGGGGGAAAATATTCAAAATGGATAGCTATTTTGCAAGAGTTTGATCTGGAATTCGTAAAATCCAAATCAACGAAATCTCTAGTTTTCGTGGAGTTACTATGCGACTTCCCATCGTCATCCAACGATTCAACGCCCAAAGCAACAATCATGGATGAATCTTTTTTCTGATATCTTCAAGCGATCCGTGGTACGGAGATATAATCATCTATCTCCAAACCCAAACATATAGGTCTAATACTTCTCATTTAGAACAACAACGTACTCAATACCAAGCAAAAGACTACATGATCATCGGTGATACACTTTACCATCCTGGTATTGATATAGTTCTACGAAGGTGCCTCACCCATGAGGAGGCCAAAAATGTCCTGAATGATTGTCATTCAAGCACGTATGGGGGGCATCAATCTGGTTATGCTATGGCACAAAAGGTCTTACAGACAGGCTACTTCTGGCCAAAAATGTTCAAAGATTGCATAACTGCAGTCAGAAGTTGCCATGCTTGTCAAATCTTCGACCGCAAAACTAGAATACCACCCACACCACTGCATCCAGTAGTTGTTGTTGGGCCTTTCACCAAATGGGGCATAGATTTCATGACATGTAACCCCACCTCGGCTAGGGGGCATGGGTATATCATAGTCGCAATTGACTATTTTATGAAATGGGCCGAGGTGATGCCTAAATTAAACAACAATGGTGAAACAACTACTCTTTTCTTTTTCAATCACGTAGTCTCTAGATTCGGTGTTCCACAAGCCATAGTCACAGATCATGGATCACATTTCTACAATCACATGAAGATTGAATTGGTTACCAAATTAGGACTGTCCCACGACAGCTCTACTCCATATTATCAGCAAGCTAATGGGAAAATTGAGAA
This sequence comes from Pinus taeda, assembly GCA_000404065.3. Taxonomy (NCBI): domain Eukaryota; kingdom Viridiplantae; phylum Streptophyta; class Pinopsida; order Pinales; family Pinaceae; genus Pinus; species Pinus taeda. Next base: position 80,032 of record APFE030476769.1, on the reverse strand, counting down.
GATCAACAAAGTCCTAAAGCACATGCTGCAAAGGATGATTGGAGTCCATAAACGGAGCTAGAACCTAATACTGTACTTGGCCTTGTGGGCATACCAGACATTGGTGAGAAGTGTTACTAGATTTACACCCTTTTAGCTGGTGTATGGCCTGGAAGCAATCTTACCAGTTCAGTGTGAAATTTCATCTCTTAAGCTTGCAATTGACCTTCTCCCCAGAACTTCAGAGGAAGAGGCTCGTTTCTTGGAATTAATCCAACCGGATGAAACCCATTGTGACACCTCCTTGCCTAACGAAGCGCATAAGAAACGAGTCAAGGTGCAGTTTGACAAGAATGTCAAATCCTGTGTCTTCTCACAAGGTGACCTGGTCTTACTTTAGGATTAGGAATCCGATAAATTAGGAGCAGGTAAGCTCTAGTCTTTATGGATGGGTCCCTATATTTTTAAGCGTGTATTAGCAAAAGGAGCCTATGAGATAGTAGGTTACGATGGGATTCCACTGTCGCAACCCCGAAACAGGTTGTAACCTAAGCGTTACTATGCTTGACTAAGCGTAGTAACCTCTTCATATGCTTTTGTTTCAGTTTTGTTTTCGTTAAGAGTGATCATTTTGGTTATGTAATCCACTTTTGCATTTTGTTGCAGATGTCGAACCTATTGGAATAATTTGTTGGATACGCTGACAGAGCAAGTCGTAGTATGCGGAACCTATCTTTTGCAGTCTGGGCCATCTTTGATCCAAGCAGTGAGTTAGTGGTTTCAGAGGGGTATGTATTGGATGATCGACGGACAATATCGCTGAATACAACGCATTGATAGAGCTCCTCTCTAATGCCATGGCGCATGGCATACGCCGTCTTTTCGTCAGGCTAGACTCACAACTTAACATTTTATAGCTTACCAAAATCTATTCCATTCAGAATCCAGCTATCTATCATATGTTCCTAAGGGTCAAGATTTTTGAAAGGCAATTTTATTCTATTCAATATCAACACATTTCGAGAAACTTAAACATATTAACCGATTCATTAGCAAATTATGTCTTAGATAGACATTTCTAACATTTATAAAATAGAAGCATTTCATCAATATTTGCATCAGGATCATATAACTTAACCAAAATAAAGCTCCGAAAATCAAAAATATATATAATTGTTTATAGTTTGTACATAGTGTTTTGTGTCCAGGACGAAATTGGTCATATGACCCAAAAACTCAAAATGCTAGGGGGCACCCTATTCTAATGGTGCTAGTGATAACAGGCCACCGCCTATGCAATCATGCATCGGAGCCTAGTCCATCGGCTCGGCACGCTAGTGGTATGGCGCTGTAATCTCAGAGGCAGCTCGTCTGTCCTCAAATTCTGAATACCAAGGGTAAGATCCTCGATCTGATCCTGCAACACTGCAAGAGTCTTGGCTACATCCAAATTGCAAAGCACAGCCCTCTATATAGCCTCTCCTGCTGGAACGGCAGCTACTGCTCTCAGGCGCACCGCTAGTCACACTGGTCTAATATCTACATGAACAAATGAGTTTTGATTAGTATTGATAGACATTTAAAAAGCACAAGAACATTATAAAAGAAATAAACAGAGATATGGTCAAAGCTTTTTACCTATGACACCCCACTACTCGCTAGCCAACAACACCAAATCTGGGTCACCCCGGAAATCCATCCCAGGATACGGACACTCAGCATAAACCATCTGCTAATGGTTGAACCACTCAAAGAAGGCATCAGAGAATGAAGCTTGTGATTGACCAGCATGTTTGGCCATAAGGTCAACCCATATCTTCATCCGTGGCTCAGTCGGTGGTGGAAGACTAAGTGAAATGTACTGTGGTTGCATCAGTGGGAGCTTTTGCGAGGCGAACGTGGTCAAAATAGAACCATAACCAAAGTTCTTGGATTTTCCATTTTTCACCTTAGTAAGTTGTTTTTCTATCACCAATAGTACTACATCACAGCAATTGAATACCTTTGGTTCAAGGCATTACAAGGCATAATGCATATAGGACCTGTTGGCCAAGTGAAAATCTGCGCTGCCAGCCAATCTAGCAAATGTGAATAAGATAGTCCTCAAGGACTAGCCAGTGACATATCAGATACTGATCTTGTTGTCCCTGCTTGGATGAGATCCTTCTCTACAGTATCGACGAGTATAATCCCTCACGGATTCGCCCCCATGGGCGGAACCTGATAGTGAGAGAGGGGCACCACGCCTCGATAAACTGGTTAAAAAGTACATGTCCTGAACAGCCAAAGGGATGGATTTGCCTCTAATCTGGAACACTTGGGTGGTAGGATCCCATGCATTGAGGAAATATTGCAACAAGTTGATTTGTTCCCTCATGCTAGATATGCAGAAGAACTGGAGCAAGCCACAGTTCCACAATGCAGTTACCATACCTGGATCATGTAACTTCGCAACCATGTCCTCTTCTTCATACTCATGTTCATGCCATGTGATAACCATTTTGCTCTGATGAATCTCTAAAAGAAAAACAAGAGAAGAATTAGGATCCTGATTTGGTAAAAAACAAGCAATATTTCCATGAAAAATCAGTGCAAAAGTTTTCCTCCTTGCGCCCATCACACCGTAGCTGTGTACTGGGTAGGATGCGTACTGGCTGGCCAATGGCCAACCTAGTATGCATCATACCTTTCGATGTATACTAGGTACGATGGGGACAGAACAAATTGTGTAAACCCCAGAGGCTCAGAAAAGTAGGAAAACATGGTCAGAATTCAGAAAGGGAAGAATGCAATTGAAGAGCTCAAGTTTAGCTCCTACCTGGTCCAGACGGCGCTGAAAACCATCCATAGAATCTCCCAGAATCAGCTAATGAAAATCAAGGGGGAGAAACACCTCTAGAGCTCCAACAATCCCAAATTCAAATGAAATGGTAAAATGAGGGGTAAAAACTACTTTTAAGTTACTTTTCACGTAATTCAAGTAGGTTATTAGTTTTTGAACTCATCTTTCAAGCATGTATTCTCATTTCTAATCAGTTTGATGGAGCAATCGAACAGGTAGTACGACTGTCAAAAGAAAATAGTGTTAACAGTGAATCGAATATCAATGACCATTATCAGGAGCAATTTTACACAAATTTCAAGCTCGTTAAAAAATAAACCTAGCAATGAGCATATGTTCCACCAAAGTTTAAGCTCATTAAAAAATGAATCCACCTTTGGTAAATAACCATTGCAATTGCATTATCATAAGCTTTTGAGCCTTGGGTGTGTTCTTACCATCACCTCCACTCCTTTTTAGCTAATCATATGCCTCCATTTGATTGTTTACCCCTTTTGAGGAACAAATGCGATGAGTGACTCTGTTAGCCATCTTCTTTACATTGTCGTGATTGAAAAGTTCCAATCCTTACCTAGAACTAGCTGCTACTCGAAAATATCACTCGTTCCTCAAAAAACGAGTCTCTTTAAGCTCTTTTTATCTGACTCGCAAAGTATGAAAATATTTCCGAGAAATTAGCCTCTCTAGCTCGTTAAAGCGATCAGAAGTGCTATCCCTCCTCTAGATTTTAATCTTTTTGGACCTAAGGGAACATTACACAAAAAGATTGAGCACTTGTCTTGTTCCGCTCGTTAAAACTATCAAAAATTCATCCCTTTCGTATTATTTTATACTTTTTCAGACTTAAGGGATTAAATTACAACAAAGGAATAATGGAGTTTCCTTTCTGTCCTTTTTTATACTCTCTAAAATTGAAAAGGACTGAGTAATATTTGTCATTAAACTCATTAAAACAATAGTGACAAACTTGTCCATGTAGGCAAGAGTGAGTTTCACTGTCGCTAGGCTCGTTAAAACATAGTGACGGGTTTGCCCGAAGGGAAAATTATAGAACAATAATATGGTATCCTCCTCAAGCTTAACAGAAACAAAGAGGTACTAGTCAGAAATGACTGGGGAAAAATTGGGAAGAAAACTTGAAGAAACTTTATTGCTAGCAGGTCGCTCTTGAACATCAGACTTTCACTCCATCACCATGATTGAGTCGAGTTGGGTTATTTCGCTCACCGGTCATATCACCATTGGTCCACCATACCATCCATTTTTGGGGTTAATGCTACCAATCCATTTTAGTGTCACTGATATGTTCAAGAGAAGTCACTTAGAGAATTCATTGACCCATCTTGTGTCTCATCCATTGCAATACCTTCACGCTTCATTCTTTCATGACCGCCACCTTGAACCTTGTATCATCAGATCGTTTTCACCTTCACAAAATCATTTGTTCTATTCCGTGTCATAGATATGGGATTCATTAATGCCCTTCTACGATGGGTAACTTCTTGTTGACATCAGCTCATTACCTGAGAAGTCGACCTAGGAACAACTCTTTCAGTACTTTGAAGCTTGGATGCCTCAATGGAAAGTTTCTCACTTCCGGTGATAGGTTTACATTAATGGCCTTCAACCAAAAGATTTTGTGTGGTGTTTGACATCGACTCATGTATTCACACCACGTGAATTGTACTACAGTACCTTGAGGGTTATTATCATTATCGATGATTCCTCTCGTGCCTATTAACAGCTTACATCATTGGCTGGTAATCAGGCGATGTCTTTCCATGTTTGGCGCCAAAACAACTTTTCACATGGATCGACTTGTACTACGGGAAAAGATTAAATGAGTTTTGAAGACCCCAGATCTAGTTTCATCCATTCGGGCTGTGATATATTTATGAAAATAAAGACATCAAATGTACATCATTGTTGCATAGATAATCATCAAAGCTAAGGGATGATGGCTCTACCAGAATCATCAGTCTGCCGCACAAACAGTTGTCTATCCTATGTAAATGAAAATGAATTTATAAAGCTGAGCATGGGAATGCCCACCTCAGCTAGATCATGAAAATATTATGACGATAATGTACTGCATTGTATCTTATTACAGGTCACCTTCCAGTGCAAACAAACCTTGAATCCTCATGATAAAGCATTTCACCCAACAACAAAAGATTTACGACCTCATGCTTTAGGGGACAAATATTATAGACATATTTGGGCACTACAACCCCAATATTATATGTCCATAAACCAAGGGCTTCTAAGTCCCTAAAAGTGTTGTTTCATAACCTAATGGAACAAGGTCAGTTGATTACATCATCTCCCAGAAGTTCTCCATGAAAAACTACTCAAAACTAGACCATCTCACCTGCTCCATGGTCAAAGTGCAATGCATCCCACCTAATGCACACGAGGGGTGCAATGCATACTGAAAGTCCATTCTATGGGGTGCGATGGGCGAGAGTAGACAAATGGTAGAGACAGTTTGCAAGGTGGATGTTCATGGAATCTTTTAGAAACTTCTCCTGTGACACTTTCCTCTCTGAATTTGCCCAGGGATGAGTAAGAGATCATGAAATATCCAAGTGTAACCAAGAACTGTCGGAGAGAGGAAACTAAACAAAATCCCAGAAGCTAACTCACCCACCTGCAAACATCTATATATGGATCCCTCATCCTAGATATCTAGAGGCTGGAATTTTGCATCTTGTAAGGAAGTGTTGTTGGTTTCTTTATGGAACATCATAGTGTTGGGTGATCTAGATTTTCATGAGGTGAAGAAGGGCTTTCATGCTGGGAGGACGGCACTAGGTTAGATCAATGGGTTTTAATCCTCTCTTCTACCACTTCTATCAATAAATCTATTTGAGTTTTCCTCCATATTCTTGTATGTCTTTGAATATTGAATTGATATATGCATTTGTATGGTCAATATATATCTGATCCTATATTTTTTATGATTGTATATCTATATGATTTGATTGTATTATGCTGCTTTGAATCTACAGGTGTCATTGAAGTGGGACAAGTTAGGAAGGAGCAGAAAAGATCTGTCAAAGGGGAGAGGGAACAAGCAAGGAGCCAAGTGAAATACTGATGTTGGTACTCTTTGCTTCTCTCTCATCTACTTCTCATAAAGGAAAACACAAGTGACTTTAGTTTGTTTATTTCTAAGATAGCTACCTGTCTTAGTGGGACTAGCAGCTCTGAATGGACACTAGTTTTCCTGATAACAAACATTGATTGGTGTTTTGATGTGTTCTATGAATCCCAAATTCATGCTTGGAATATGGCACTGGGGTGATTGGCTTAAAAGAGACTTAGCTCAGGAAATATATGGTCAGGTGGAATGTGGTAGTCCCATCACCGGTTGGTTCATTACATTTATTAATGAACAATTTATTCCATTTATTTTCATGTAAAAAATGTACTAATGTATATATGGATTTTGATGGCTGATATGTCCATTGTATTTCTGTTCCTATTATGTTGGTTGTATGTATGTTTTGTGACAATATTTATGTATGGCTCTAAGCATTTTTTTACTTGTATTTGAATGGATATTATATCAATGATCTAATAAGTGATAAGGTAGCAAAACAAATGAGGAAACAATGGTCCATGGTGATTCTCAGATAAGTATGAGTTCCCTACACTTAATTATGTTGTTTACACCTGTAGGTTACATGTTGATGATATATTTGATGAAATGTTTGTCATGGCTAGTAGGGGTTTGGCTATGATTTTGTTCATATTATTGCTTTTGTATCATTGTTTCCTTGTATCCTTACCATTTCCAAGTGATCATTTCATTGTGGGTAGTGTCCCAAGTTATGGGCCAAAAAAGGTGGCTCAAATCTTAGAATGCTAGCAAAACTGAGCATTAGTTTGAGACTAACTCACCTGGGCAGTGTCTGGGAATTGTTATAATTCACCTGGCTAGTGTTTGGGGAGTGTTAGTCCTAATACTAACTCGCTTGGGCTTTTCCTAGGAAGCGTTACCATGCCCTATGTTTCTCAAACAAAAGTAGGACCCAAGGATAAGTAGTCTGAGTGGAAAAATTGTCTCTTGAAGGTTATTTGGGTGATGTTGGATGACTGTATGTGATGTTCCATTGATTCCATTTCCTTAAATTCACCAAGAAAGTTGAATTTTATCATAGTGGCCTATCATCGCATGTTTACCCCAACTGACTATTTTCCTGGGTAGATATGGGAGGAGGGTGTTACAGTCAGTAGGGAGGTTCCAAAATGAAGCTAACGTAAATTTTTTGGAGGGAATTTTTAGCCGCTACGAGAGTTGGCGACATACTGATAGAACTCCAGCTATCTAAATGGACCTTGTTTCATGAAAATCATGTCCAACTCCTCGGAAAATATTGTTCGATTTTTATATCATTATGGTTTATGTTCTCACTCCTTCGGATCTCCAAGGCTGAGGAAGAGTCTAGCTGAGGTAACCACATACCAATCTTTTGACTTAATAGCCAACCCTACCAAGCCTAAGAGGGATCTCTAAAGGATCACAACCCAAAAGGGCTAGATGGATTAGGGTTTTAGGATATATATAGTAGATCATGGTTTTGATTTGATTTGATTGGGGTAGTCACTAGAGGAGTTAATTAGGTCAGAGAGTAAACTAGGTCAGGCGAAAGAAAATCAGAATTGCAAACATATGATGGGGCAAGGTAGGAATGTAATTTAACACTTTGTAGTATATTGGTGAAATCATTTATACTGATGAGGTGTTAAAAATAGCATGAAAATCATGAATTCTTTTTAAACTAAATAAATGAAACAAATTATGATGATTTTCCCAAAATAGAGCATAGAAGATGAATTCTGCTTATCACACCTTGAAAACCAAACATATTTAGAAGTGAAAAGAATCATGGAAGATACAAAACATTCACACACATGTAACTGGAGAAGAAACAATATCAAAGTACCATGCTAGAGGAATTCCACCAAAATAGTTGCAACTCATCCAATATATTCCATGCCAAGTCTAAAACACTACAATAACATCCAATGGAGTTGAACTTGTAGAATGGCTGAAAAAGTACATGATATAGGCCTCAAACAAATTACTCCTAGCCTCAAGGGTTGAATCCATGAGAGGAGGAGCACTTCCACCAAAAACTAAATTGATAGCTAGAGTGTAGGATGGTCAAAGTGACTCATCCCTCACTTTTTGGAAATTGATTCATTACATCACAAAAAGAGCTTTCACCTAATGTATTTACCCTAGATAAAAGTAAAAAAATAATTATTGCATTAACATCCATAAATTACATTGATAAAAACATGATTTCTCAAGTTGAAACTTCAAAATTGAGAAAATTTACAAAATGAAGAAACTTTGAAAATTTGTGTCAAAAGCGGAGCGCCACAATCCTAAGCGCAATCCCAAATTCAACTCCTCTGTTGAGGGGGTTACTTGTGTCAAAAGTGAGCCTAGGATAGCTCATTGGAAAGGTTTTTCTATATAGTTTCCTGATATACCTTTCTTTTCCAAAATATTCATGATTTCACCCTCCAAAATTTGATTATCCCAAGGCTAGTCAAAAGCGCAAGGCAAGCCTCTAAAGGAGGGCAGAAACATGATTTTTTGGGTGTTTTTGACATTTTGGCTAACCAGTTGCCAAAAAAAACATTAAAAAGTGGTTTTCCTGACTATATTTTACCTTCTAAATCCAATGGTGGTGACCATTTTTCATTTGGAGGCCTCTAGGGAAAGTGCAACACCTAGGGCACTGTGCTTTTGGCAGCGTGACTCATGCAAAAAATGCAAAATGTCCAAAATTTTCCAAAATTGCTCAAAATTCTTCAAAATATGATCTATGGAAGGCTGATGAGGTGTGTTATGCCATGAGTGATCCTCAGCGAGGATTTCAAGCTTGTCTTCCTCCTTTTGCTTGGCTAGGGTTTCAAATCTCATTTTGACCTTTTGGAGCTTAGACCTTGCAATCTGACTTTTCTTGAAGTAATGTTTGGACATATTTGTTCCTAAGTCATTATACCTCTTTGAATTATTAAAAATATTCTCAATATTCTCATTTACCCTTTCAAACCAATATTCCCAGTCCTTATTGGTCATGGTGGTAAACTTCTCATTCAAAGTGAGCTTATTGGCAAGTTCAACCTCTTTTTGCCTCTCTAGTTCTAGATCTCTTTTCAGTCCTCTAGTCTTGGCACTATGTATTGGGATTTGTTCCTCTTCCCCATCAAAATCACCATACTTCCCATATGATTCATCAAGCATGACCTTTTCTTTATTAGCTGCTCTTTGAGCCTTGATGAGTTTCACCTTCTTAATCGGATTTTTGGTCTTTAGATCCTTGTTTTCCTACTCAAGAAAAGAAATAAGAAACTTAGCTCTCTCTAAGTTAATCTAAATCTATCTAATGTTGGCATCCTTATGCTTTATGACTATGATAAAATCCTCATATTCATCATTCTCACTTTGATCAATAAACTCAAAATCATGTTCTGTCTCATGGAGGTCGTCCTCCTACTATAGGATCTTTACCCTTGTCATCTTTTCTTTACCTTTGTGTACCTTCTTTGTTAATGAAGAACGCAAGGCCCATCCCACAATTTGTATGGAAAACACCTACTTATGGCCTCTCTGATAAATGTGTGCCCATGTTCTCACATCTGTGCTCTTAGGCGTAATGACCTCAGCACTGCTAGGTGACCCTGCATGATGATGAAATGGTGATGATGGCAGTGATGGTGAGGGTGGCTGATTATATGGAGAAATAGATGTGGTGGGATGAGATGGAGGGGTTATAGGTTCAGCATGATCATCAGTGGGATGAGATTAAGAGGGCATATCCTCAAAATGTGGAGCTTGTGGAGCAAGTCAATATATCGTTGACAATGAAACTACCCCATGAAATATGCAATTGGTCAAGGTTATGAAGGACAATGATCTTGATTAATGAGTGATGGAAAAGGCTATTCATCTATTGGTCATAATATCTCCTTTTCATAATGGAGGCCATTTTGTCTATGCTTTTGAACATATAGTATGGGTTGTTAAGGAATTTGACCCTTGTGAAGTGCATAAGCAGTTTGATATGGTAGGTGTAGAGCCTAGAGAACCTTCCTTCACAAGAGAAGTACCTCATGATGATTTTCATCATGGGGGAATACCTGTTAAGAAGGTAGCTAAAAGGGAACACTCTCCTTCCCTCATTTCAGTACAGTGGTTTGATGAATGGTTCATAATATTGATCCTCCAAATATTTTGATTTAAAACACTTCTCACACATGTTTGGAATCCGTGTGGTAGAAACGATGATAGAAGAAGACAAAGTGAAGGTCACTCCTACTAGGGTCACTTGGTTATCTTTAATGTTTGATGCAAAAATTTTGGTCAAAATAGGATGATGCTGAGCTCTTTCAATAATTTTGCAAAAATCAAGGCAACCTACATACTGAAAACATGAGATTGCCATTGGTGAAGCCATGAGTTCATTTGTGTTAGTGGTCTCCGGCCTTAGAATTCTACCTCATTTGTGTGGCCTCCTCTATTCTTTGTGCTCTTCTACTTGGTTATCCTCTTCTTCTTGTGTATCCTCCTCTTCCACATAGTCTTTGTCTTCCTCCGTAGTGTTTCGTCAAGAGACCTTAGGGTTAAGGTAGGTGGGAATGGGAAGTGGAAATATGTCAGGGATTAGCGATAGGGCTATAAAAATTTGGGTAAATGAGGGAAGGGATTATGGAGTTGTGGGAGGTGATAGGAGATGAAAATTTCAAAGGAGTTTGGAAGGATAATTAAATTACAGGTTTATGGTAGAGGTTTCTTAGGAATTATGGAAGCCTAGGTCTTAGGGTTTTTTGGGAAAAATGTTTAGGAAATTTGGCATAGGGATGAATTTAAGGTTTTATCAATTTCCAAAGGGCCAACTTTGCTTAGGAATTAAAACACTAAAAACAAATGTTGCTTAGGAGTGCAAATAGGTGAAGAATACGGTCACTTACTTGGTAGAAGAGGAAACAAGGCCTTGCTCAAATTTTGAGAGCATTTGGAGGAATTTTGGTGCTCTGGGGGCTCACTGGGAAAAATCAGAGTGCCTTACCCAGAAACACGGTGCCTGTGTTAAAAAAAGAAGCTCCCATAGCTCTAAGTCGAGTGCCTCCTTTCTAAGTGCAACGCCTTTCTCCTAAGCACAACGCGAAGAGATTTGTTTCCTTTGAACCTGCAAAATTGACTTTTTGAACCAAGGGAGTGTGAGCTTAACCTTTGATAGTGACAATGAATTTGTTTTTGATGTCTTGGTGGCCTTTATACTTCATGCAATCGATGATTTGGGCCTTGGGACCCACTTTCTTCCTTTTTTCATTCACTTTACTCTTCTAAACTATACCTTTACACTTAACTTTTTCTTTGACAAATGGATCGCTTGATATACATTGAGAATACTTTGACCTTTAATGTTCGTACTTTCGAATTTTAGAACTGAGTTGACAACTTGGGAAATGTTACTCATTACATATAATGACATAAAATTATAGAAATATAAAAAAATAGGATTACATCTCTATTTTTGGAATAAAATTACAAATTGGAATGAAATTCTTACTTGAAATCAAAATTAGAACTTTGGCAACCATGGTTACATACTTGCAAATCCTCTTTAACTAAGAAAGGGATATTATTTTTTTCACTCTCATACTTCTATTGTCCTTATGCAGTGAGACAATGTTTTATTGGACTTAGAAAAATGAAACCTAAAAACCTAATGGGACCTTGAATGAGTAGACTTCAAGTGGACTTGACTAACACAAAACATGATGAAATGAGCCTTTATAGGCAATGTATGTTGAGTAAGACACATGAAGGTGAGCCAAAAAATATTGATGTTTTGAGATAGAGTAGGGCTTTTGTCATAGGGATACCATCAATGAGTAAATTTCTAAGTGAAGACCTACTGGAATGACAAAAATTTCATAATGCGACCCTAATATGATATAAAAAATGAGTTTTGATTATTGATGGCAGTATGCAAATACTAACTGTAACATCAGCCTTATTTTGAGATGGAATATCCATGGAGGTGTCAAGAACCTGATAGACCATGTGCCTAACCATGTGGGCCAATACGGTCAAAGACTAATGCTGAAATGCATGAATAAATTCTCACAACTTGAACAACACAAGCCGACTCAAAACTTACTTAACTAATGACTGAACATTGAAAATGGAAGAAAATCAGTGAAGCTGCATGGCCTTAACTTCGATCTCTAAACTCCAGTGATTCTCTATTTCACACTTGTAGAAAATTAAAATGTTATGTACAATGAAACCAAGACAATTCAGAAAAGATAGTGCTTAAGGAGCCTACCATTGACTGGTCCTCCTAAGCATGGTTCTCCATTATTCTCATCTAACAAGAAAGAATTTTGTCCTCTAAAAGCTGAAATATGATAAGGGTCTTTCCATAAGTTTTCAAATTTATAATGCTTACCCTTATCTTCATTTCTGGCATCCCAACAAAGTACCACATCTCCAATTTTGAAATCATCTTCCTTTGTTTTCCAGTCATAGATTTTCTTTATCCTCTCATGGAGCTTAGAGGTGTTCTAAAATACCTTGTCCAGTGTCAACTGTAGGTTAATCATTTGATTGATCTGATGATGAATATCATTCTATTCACTTCCCATTTCTTGTAACAATTTCATGACCAGGTTAGCTAATGATGAGGGAAAAACAATATCTACTCCATAGACAATTTGAAAAGGAGAAAGTCCAACAAATGCCTTACTACTCGCTCGATCTTCCCATAATGCATTGATCAGATTTTTGTGCCAATTATTCTTGTTGGTCTCCAACATTTTCTTGATGATCTTGATTAAGGACTTTTTAGAGGACTCCACCAAACCATTTCCTTATGGATAGTATTTTGTAGAATTTCCCAAATTAATGTTATATTTGTTACAAAACTCAATCATATTTTTAGACTTGAATGATGTCATACTGTCTATGACGATCTTATTACGACAATCAAAATGGGACAAGATATTAGTTTCTAAAAACTAAATGATAACTGAATCTTTTGCTTGCCTGGATCGAATCGCTTCGATCCACTTAGAAAAGTTGTCTATAGCTGTCAATATCCACTTGTGTTGTGTGGATGATGATGGGTTAATCTCGCCTATGAAATCTAGGCCCCACTGCTAAAAAGGTTCATGAACTGAATTATGTTGAAGAGGCAAAGGAATAAGTTTTCTTTTACCTTGGAAAACTTGGAACTCGTGAAAACTCATCACTATCTTATAGATATCTGAAAAATGTGTAGGCCAATAGTAACACTCTCTTAGGAATTTGTTGGTCATGGTCTTCCAGTACAAGTGGCCCCCACAATCTCCTTTGTGGAAGTCATTTATTACTTCCTTAGACTCATATTCAGTCAAACAGTTTAGTAGCATACCTCCAAGATCTTTCCAATAAAGTGCACTATCCATAATGCAATATTTAGAAGCTTTTAGATTCAATGACCTGATCTCAACCTTAGAATGCCTAGAGGGGGATTTAGATGTTGAAAACATAAATAATATCATAATATCATGGATATGATAGAAAGATATCAGATACGTAAATGAGATCTATTTCTTGATTATCAAACAATGCTAGTACAAGGTTGATATCTAGAGCATGGAGATTACACTTAGCCATTAGTTTGGCTAAACCATGACCCTTGATCAACTTGGTAGGCTTGATCTCAAGATCATATTCTAACAATGCTGCTATCGATCTACCTCTTCTACCTTTTGGGTCATTCTACACAAGAATTTCTTTTACCACTGCATTAGGCACATAAGCAAGAGTATACGAATGTAAAATGTAAACTCTGAAATATTTCACTACCTTTACCAAAGACAAGGCTTGTTTCTCAATGGTGTTGTACTTAAGTGCTGCATCCCTAATACTGTGACTAAAAAATGCTATGGGCAGCTCAGTTTTATCTCTTTTTTCATTAATATATCTATCATGGTATGCTTAGAATCAAAAGAGAATATAATAAAATCATTGGAGTAGTCGGGACTGATTAAAACAGGGTAGTGGTGAGGGAAAGCTTTATGACATGAAAGGACTTGCAAGCTTCTTCAGACCATTTTATATCATTCTCTTTATTCAAAATATTTGTCATTTCTCTAAGATGTTCAACCAAATTAGGAATAAATTTGCTGAATAGCTTCTATCCGTGAAGGGTCTATCTAGATGTCATCCTTTGAGATGATGTGGACGAGAATTTTTCCTTCCTCCATAGCAAACAAGATTTTATTCATATTGAGAGAGATCCAAGACTTTCTACATCTCTAAAAAATAACTCTTAAATGATGCAAATGTTCATCATCTGAATGTGAAAATACCATTACATCATCTAAATGTACAACCAAGAAAACGTCTTTTGCATTGGAAAAGGCTATGTCCATGGCATGCTAAAAAGTGGCCCCTTCATTTTTGAGACCGAATGGCATTTTTCCATATTTAAATGTGCCTTTTGGGTGTGGTGAACGTTTTCTTGTCCTGATCTTCCTCGTGCACTAAAATATGATTGCAATTGGAATAGCCATCGAGTAGTGACATCCAGGAATCACCAACAACTCTCTCAAGGATATGGTCCATTTTGGGAAGTGGATAATTATATTTGACAGATACTTAATTTAAGTTTATGAACTCTACGCAGAGCCTAATTTCTTCAATCTTCTTGCTCGTCAAGACTAGATTTGATATCTAATTAGAAGATATGATGGGAACAATGACGCTCACCTTCAAAATTTTATTAATTTGTTTCTCTATGGATGGTAGAAACCTTGGGTTAATCCTTCTTAGCTTTTTCCTAAAGGGATTTTAATTTGGTTTAATTAGGATGGTATGATAAATTATTTTCTTGTCATACTCCTTTAAATCTGCATAATCCCATGGGAAAACATCATAAAATTCAGAAAATAAATGAATATATATTTCTTTTACCTCGAGAGATAATGTCTTGGACACCTTGATCATTTTTGGTTTTTCTCCTATTCTAATGTTCACATCTTCAACACCTTTATTCGTAGGGACTAATGTAGGCTTCCTTGCTACATCATCTTGATAAAATAAGTCTTCCAAAGGTACAAGACCTTCCAGAATATTGTTGTCCTTCAATTGAAGTATATCAACTTGGGTTTCATCGATGACTTGATCATCCTTGTCATAAACTTCATCCATGGAAAAATTCTCAAACTCTCCTTCACTCTCGAGAAATTTATTTATCTCCTTGTCATCCAAGAATACTAGCAAATATCACAAGTTGTCAGGAATGGAGGGCCGATGCTTTACATGAATCTCAAATTTCTTATTTGAAAAGGTGGGTATTTTGAAATTGCTTGCAGTTGTAGCCAAATAATCTACCATAAGATTCTGACTCCTTGGTACAAATGAAAGTGTATATTCTAGAAACATTCTAGAAACATTCTAAAAATATGTAAAACAACATTCCTATATTGTCTCATCTGGGAATGGTGAGCTTGATATTCACCTTTAACTTTCTTGATCACAAGTTCTGAATCACCATACACCAAAATTATTCGTTCACCCAATCCTTTCAAGATATTTAAGCTCGTGATCAGCGCTTCATACTTTGCCTCATTGTTAACGAAATCAAAAGCTAACTTGTATGAGCATAACCTAACATTATGAGGGAGCTCACCTTGTTGATGATGTGGACTTTGAATCCAAATTCCAATGTCTACACCATCTTTCCCGAGAGCACCATCAAAGTCCATGGTCCAATGATTGTGCTCCTCTTCCAAGGGCTGTAAATCTTGTTTCTACTTTCTGTAAATTTTATAAAATTCTCTGCAGGTTGCTCTGAATTGTCCATTACCTTCTCTAATTTATTTTTTGAGCCTTTCTCTGCCTTGTCTGATGGTTGTTCAGATGAACTTGGCAGCTTTTCTTTTTCCTGATCTGAAACTATCGTTATACAATTGGAAATCTCTAGTACATCTTTAATTTCCACAAGCTGACTGTCTACATCATTCAATCAACTATCATTATATAAAATAAATCACTCTACATCTATATGTACAACATTTATAGGATGATTATTGGGATTCTCCTTGCCAGTTATCATGAATTGCATTTTTGTTTCTCGGTACAATCTTCTTAATTTCCCGAAAACAAGAATATTGACACAAGAGAAGTCTAACTGCAGTGTGCCTCTTAGTTTCGCTCCCTAGGACCTTGAAAATAAAATACCAAACTATGGTGGTATATCAGCTACCAGCACATCCATTAAGACATTCTTTTCCAGGATTTGGTCGAGGAATACTACCAAATCTTTTACTATACCAAGATAGTGAACCTTACCGGAATCAAAAGAATACAAATCATGGTATTCACCAATGATATCTACACCCAAATTTTCCATGATGACCTTGGGAATTAAATTATGGGAGGCTTTGGAGTCAAGCATGGATTTACGAAGAATGTACTGATGGATTCTGAAACTCAGGTAAAATGGAGGACACTCACTATCTTCTGACTAACCATCTATGGTTGGACCAAAAATTAATTCATACTAGTCATCTTCAACATTAACCATGTCAGACATAGGGTCAAATTTCATCATTTTAACTATATCATACTTGTAATGGCTATTTTTGACAAGTTCAGTAAGAGGGATTGACACTTTCAACTTTGAAATTTCAGTTTCTAAATTGAATGAACTAGATTTATCTACCTCTTTTGGGATGATGTCTCTTTTCTTGAGAAGATATTTTGATGTATGATCTTTCTTTTGACTGTCATGGTCCTTGTTTGGATTGCTTGTATATGGATGATTTACCTTGTTTTGGTTATTTGCTTCCAGCTCTTTGCCTTTAATTTGATTACCTTGAGGAACAGTCCTCGATTGAGTATCCTTCTACTACGATGTCCATTTTTGGATGTGAGTGATCGGAACATATCTATTTCTCAACGAATATTGCTTATGTTGAGAGCTAAGTGCATTCAAATACCCTATTGGATAATCATTTGGTTGGGTTTCCAATGCATAGTCATTTTCTAGTATGTAGTATTCATCTTTAGGTTCCTCTGTCTTCTCGACACACTTCTCATTTTCAGTCACAAAAATGGGATGGTAATCTTCCCTAAAGAAGTGGTTTTCCTTGATAATCGAGTTCTTTTCATCCTCTGATTCTCCTTTAGCATAATTTTTCTGCAAGGGTGTCTGAATTTTTTATTGTGTTGATGCCTGAGGAGATTTTTGGCTCTCTTTGATTTATCCTGTATTGAGGTTACTGTTGGTTTCTAAAATTTAGATTCCTGACTTGTGGCGCATGCTGTCTATCTGAATTTATCATTCGGTCAACCATCCTCTCCATGGTTCTGATCAGAGTATCTAGTTTGAGATTGGTGGAAGAAGATGGTTCGTCTTTGATTGTTACTTTCTTCTCTGGTTTCTCATGTTTCAACTGAGACCTTTTAATCATCAAGTTTGCTTCCACACTCAGTGCATTATTTTGCATTTCATCCAGAGTGGAAGAATCGCTTTCCCATAGTTGATAATCCATCTCTAGATCAAAAGCATCTAGAAAATGTTGAAATTCCGAATCAAGTGGAGGTTTCAAGTTATCTAGAATGGAATTGTAGAATTGATTGAACCCTATAGTAACTCCTGAACCGTCTCATTAGGATTCATTTTCAATGTATTGTATTCCACCAAGATATGCAATGGATTCTTATTTTCACACCGCCTTGCTAAGAACAACTCATTTAACCTATGAGGAGCATCGATGGAGCTGGTTGCCAAACCACAGAACCATTTTTTCACATCTCTGGAAAAAATTTGAGTCATTACTCTCATTTTGGCATCGTCATCATTAGCCTCCTCCAACTCAATCAAGTCAGCCATCTTGTCAATATGTCATTGTGTTGTGACTTCCAGGATGCCATCAAAAGGAGGAAGTCTCTCGCCATAGGTCTGAGGTAAACCTTCCAACTGACTAGGTAATTTTAAGGGAGAAAATCTCGCCATGACTACTGGGGGAAGGCGTACGAAGATTACAATGGGTTGAGTTGGCTGGGATAAAGATGGAGATGCAGATACAATTATTTTCAGAGGTGTAGTAGAGGGTATGATAGGATATAATCTTTCAAGTTGATATTCGATATAGGATTTTTACACAGTAATTTGTAATAGATCACCTAGGATTTGAAGTTTCTGAAAATTAGACCAAACATCATGCTCAAGTTTCGAAGACTGTAATGTAGAAGAAGGTTCATTAAACAAAGATTTTGAGGTGGATAAGTATGCATCAAACTTTATGGGATCAAAATGTTCCTCTCTAAGACAAGAATCGAACTTCAAAGGAAAAAAGGATAGATCAAATTTAGTATCGAAAGGAATATACTCAATACTCAGTATTTGATCTTGCAAGGAAGTGGTCCTTTCCAACTTTGTGCTTTCAGTCTCAGTGAAAGGGACTTTAGGTTTTCTTAAAAATCTTTCACGATCATCAAGAGGAGAAAAAGGGTTTGAGTCAAGGTTTGACCTGGTATATATTTTTGGAGCAAGAATCTTAACAGGGTCAAAGACTATTTAAGGAAAAATAATTCAGACTTGAGAGAAACAAAGAAAGCTTCAAACTTCACCACCATGGAATTTATTTCAATAGAAAATTTTAACAGGTAGTGATCAAGAGCTCACCAATGGAATGAGGTTTAACTTGAACTTGTGATTTATAAACTTATTTTAATTTTGAACAAGCTCTGAATATCTTCGACTGAATCAGCTAGACCAGGAATCCGAATTGGATCTTATTTGTCTTATTGAAGTCAGCTCTACAATCTTGATACTGCAATTATGGAATCAACATTTTTTCAAACTTAGTCCCATCATCCAAAGGACCAAATTCCAATGAAAACTATCGTACACTGAGGAAAAATTAATCTTTCGTTCCCCGGCAATGGCATCAATATGTTATCAGTCCTCTAGATCTCTAAGGCAGAGCAAGAGTCTAGCTAAGGTAAGCACAAACCAATATTTTGACTTGGTAGCTAGCCCTACCAAGCGAGAGAGGGTTCTCTCCAAAGGATCACAACCCAAGAGGGCTGGATGGATAAGGGTTTTAGGATAGATATAATAGCTCTGGGTTTTGATTTGATTTGAATAGGGTAATCACTGGATGAGTGAATTAGGTCAGAGAGTGAATTACGTCAGGGCAAAAGAAAATCAAAATTACAGACATATGATGGGAGAAGGTATCCAAGTATTTTAACACTTTGTAGTATATTTTTGAAATGGTTTACCATGATGGGATACTAAAAATAGCATGAAAATCATGAATTCTTTTTAAACTAAAGAAATGAAACAAATTGTGGTGATTTTTGCAAAACAGATCATAGAATATGAATTCTTCTTATCACACCTTGAAAATAAAACATATTTATAAGTGAAATGGATCATGGAAGATACAAAACATTCACACACATGTAACTGAAGAAGAAACAATATCAAAATGCCATGCCATAGGAATCCCACCAAATAGCTACAGCTCATCCAATATATTCTATGCCAAAGTCTGAAACACTAGTACAACATCCATTGGAGTCCAACCTATACAATGGCTGAAAAAGTACATGATATATGCCTAAACAAAACTCCTCCCAACCTTAGGGGTCGAATCCATGAGAGGAGGAGCACTTCCACCAAAAATTGAACTGATAGCTAGAGTGTAGGGTGGTCAAAGTGACTCATCCCTCACTTTCTGGAAACTGATTCATTACATCGCAAAAAGAGCTTTCACATAATGTATTTACCCTAGGTAATGGTAGAAACATCATTATTACATTTAATTTTGTCAATTACATTGGTAAAAACATGATTTTTCAAGGTGAAACTGTCAAAACTGAAAAAATATACAAAACAAAGAAACTCAGAAAATTTGTGTTCAAAGCGCAACACCACAGTCCTAAGCACAGTGCCAACTTCAGCTCCACATGTGAGAGTGTTTGCTGTGTCCAAATGGCACCCAGAATAGCTCATTGAAAAGCTTGCCCTATCTAGTTTCCATATATTATACCTTTAGCTTCCAAAATAGTCAAAGTTGGACCCTCACAAAGCTAATTCTCCCAATACTGGTCAAAAGTGCAATACTAGCCTCCAAAACAGGGTAGAAACATTAATTTTTTGTTGTTTTTTGACCTTTTGACCACACAATTGACCCAAAAAAACTTATCAAAGTGGTTTTCCTGAATGTATTTGTCCTTATAAATCCAATGGTAGTGATCATTGTGCATTTGAAGGCCTCTAGTAAAAGCGCGATGCCTAGGGTGTTGTGCTTTTGGTAGTGTCTGGGGGCAAAATTGTGAAATATGAAAAAATCTCGAAAATTTTCCAAAATTGCGCAAATTATTCAAAATTTGATCTGTGGGAGGCTGATGAGGTATGTTAGGCCATGTGTGATGACTTGGAAATGATTTAAAGCTTGTCTTCCTCCTTTTGTTAGCTACAGTTTCAAGTCTTGTTTTGACCTTTTGGAGCTTGGACCTTACAATCTGATTTTTTTGTAAGTAATGTTGGGCCATATTTCTCTGTAATTCATTCTTCCTCTTTGACTTCTTCAAAATCTTCTCAATATTCTCATTTACCCTTTCAAACCAATATTCCCAGTCCTTATTGGTCATGGTGGCAAATTGTTCATTCAAAGTGAGGCTATTGGCAAGTTCAGCCTCTTTTTTCCGCTTTAGTTCTAAAGCACTTTTTAGCCCTCCAATCATGGGACTCTATCTTTGAATTTGGTCTTATTCCTCATCAAAATCACCATTTCTTTATTAGCTTCTCTTTGAGCCTTGATGAGTTTCACCTCATTGATCAAATTTTTGGTCTTTAGCTCGTTTTCATGCTCAAGAAAATAAATGACAAACTTAGCTCTCTCTAAGTTACTCTGAAGCTCTCTAATTTGGGCATCCTTCTCCTTGGTGACTATGCTAAAATCCTCATAGTCATCCTTCTCACTTGGATCAATAAGATAAATATCATGTTCTGTCTCATGAAGGTCCTCCTCCTGGTGCTAGATCTTTACCTCTCCCATATTTTCTTTACCTTTCTGTACATGCTTTGTTGATGAAGAAGGCAAGACCCCTACCAAAATTTGTGGGGAAAACACCTACCAATTGCCTCTTTCATAAGTATGTGCCGATGTGCTCACATCTGTGCTCTTAGTCTCAATGACCTTAGCTCTTCTAGGTGACCCTACATGATCATGAAATGGTGATGATGGCAGTGATGCTAAGGGTGGCTGATCAGATGGAGGATTAGATGTAGTTGGCCAAGATGGAGGGGTTATGGATTCAACATGATGATCAGTGGTATGAGATGAAGAAGGCATATCTTCAGCATCTGGAGCTTGTGGAGCTTGTGGAGCAGTGAAAATATCATTGGCAATGAAATTTTCCCATGAAATATGAAACTTGTTAAGGTGATGAAGGACAATGATATTGATCAATGAGTGATCGAAAATGCTATTCTTCTGCTTGTCATAATCTCTCTTCTACACAATTGAGGCCATTTTTCTATGCTTCTGAATAGATAGTATGGGATATTGAGGAATTTTACCCTTGTGAAGTGCATAAGCAATCTAATATGGTAGGTGTAGATCCTAGAGAACCTTCCTTCACAAGAGAAGTACCTCATGATGATTTTCATCATGGGGGAATACCTATTAAGAAGGTAGCTGAAAGGGAACACCCTCCTCCTATCACTTCTGTATAATGGTTTAATGATGGGTTCATAATATTAATCCTCAAAATCTTTTGATTTAAACCACATCTCACCCATGTTTGGAATCCCTATGGCAGAAGCGATGATGGAAGTAGATAATGTGAAGGTCACTCCTACTAGGATCACTTGATTATATTTAAGGTTTGATGCAAAAAGTCTACTCAAAACAAGGTGATCTTGATCTCTTTCAATAATTTTTCAAAATTCAAGGCAACCTACATACTGAAAACATGAGACTGCCATTCATTTGTGTTAGTGGGCTCCACCCTTAATATTTTGCCTCCTTTGTGTAGCCTCCTCTATTATTTGTCCTCTTCTACTTGCCTATCCTCCTCTTATTGTGTATCCTCCTCTTCCACATAGTATCTATCTTCCTCCATAGTGTTTGGTTAAGAGACCCTAGGGATAAGGTAGGTGGGAATGGGAAGTGGAAATAGGTCTAGCGAATAGGGATAGGGCTATAAAAATTTTGGGAGATGAGGGGAGGGATTATGGAGTTGTGGGAGGTGATACGAGGTGAAAATGGAAAAGTAGTTGGGAATGATAATTAAGTTACAGGTTTATGGTAGAGGCTTCCTAGGAATTTTTGAAACCTAGGTCAGGGTTTTATGGGAAAAGTTCTAGGGACTAGGAAATGATAATGTATGGGTAGGGATGGGTTTAATAGTAATGTAGGAAGGTGTTGTAGGGTGTATGGGTAGAAAATTTGGGATAGGGATGAATTTATGGTTTTATCACTTGCACAAGGGCCAATTTTTCTTAAGAATCAAAATGGGACCCTAATATGGTATAAAAGAGGAGTTTTGATCACTAATGGCAGTATACAAATACTACGTCTAATAGTTTCCACATTATCTTCATTCAAAGATGTAGCACACGTTGTGCTCTTAATCTATGAGCACAAATTCCAAGACAAGTAAACTTAGTTGTTTCAATTGGGGATGAGGGGTATATTGGTGCACAAGTAATATGATTGTCAGAGTTTAAGTTTCATCTCTGGTGTTGCTCCGCTACTACCAGGCTTGGACAATACCCCAACAGAGTCACGCAGGAATAGAAGTATCACTTCGCTCCCAACGAGCTTGGTTAGTGACCTTACAAAGTTACTTGTATCACCTCTCTATATAGGAAGCCTTTTTATTCTTTCCACTTATTCATTTTTTCAAAAATTTCACATTTTCATTTTCCATTTTTTTTTCATTTTGCAAAGGACTATGCATATGCACTTATTTATTTCAGAGGTGGAAGAGGGATCCTGACTTATTGAGAGAAAAATAGGTTTTTCCTTTAGATATGTATGTTATATATACCTCTGACATACTTTTTAAGGTTTTCCCTGTCACCTTACTCAACTTGATTGAGCTGACAAGGGTTAACCCAAAATGACCGACTAGAGTAGGTGGTACTAGTTCGAGTGCAAGAGTTGTGTTTTCACGAAGAGTCACTTTGAACATAACATATTTTTTATTGGAGTATCATTGACTGAAGACAACAAGTTTTGCATAAATAGAGAAGACAACAGATAACCAATCGTTGGTAGTTGCACAAGTCCTCTTGTACTTTACCCTGCTGATGAGCCCCAGAAATGGGTAATTATATGGGCTCATTTTGCCTCTTAATCCAACTTAATCCACCATTATCATTAGTTTATTGCATGTTTTTGAATATATTTATGCTAATAGAGTAAATTGGGTTAGTCATTTTGCCATGTAGTCTAATGTGTGCTTTATGCAGATTTTTTGGTCAATTTTGGACAAAGTCAACAGATTTATAAGAAAATGGCAACCAATACTCAAGGGAAACTAGGAAGAGGATTTGTAGGGGGTGTCTCCTTCATTTATGACCCCTTTCCTTGAATCCTCCATCAGCAACTCAGAGAACAAAGGTCCACATTCCAAGGGGCAGCCGAGCAAGTAAAGAAGGACTATTGTTTATCTCCAGTTCTGGGAAGTCGAGCACCTTGATTTTAGGAGGATTTTTGGAGGACTCCATTTGTATAAATAAGGGGGGTTATAGCCTGAGTACGTTAGCTAGTCATTAGTAGAATTTTCGCACTTTTGTGTAGCATTTGTTCAGCTTATTTTCGGCTTCCTTTTTTAGAACAATTTATGTAATGTCACTATTTTTTTTTATAATAGAGATGAAATAGTTTTTGATCCAGCACTAATCTCTTTCAAAGGGTTGAAGCACTTGGGTTAGGGCCCAACCCAAGCTACCCAACACCTCTTTCTTTGTACTTATACGTTTTTGTTTCAGTTCACGAGTTAATTTCTATTACATAGATTCATTTTACTTTGTTTAGATTAGGTTTCTTTTGATGGTTTGCATAGTTGTTTTTGTTTCGGTTTCTCAAGTAGGTTAATGCAGTGAAATAATAAGATTCAAAAAGGCTAAAATAGGCCTTGATCTCCTTTCTCCATTTCTGGGACTATGATTTGAGGTCAAGGCACTACTACTGCCACCAAAAACACAGTTTTTCTTTTCCATGCAACTGCTAGTGTGATGACTTGATTCAGAAAGATTGATATATTGATTCAGATTTAGTTTCCTAGATCATTTCCTATTATTTTACCATAGATATCTCTACATGATTTTCTATTCAAAGGTTACTATTCAACATTTTCTATTTGTAGGTCAAAAATTAGGTCAAGCTAGAGAAATTTATGTTTTCATGGTATAGTTAGTCCTTTCTTCGATTAGTTTTTGTAAGTAGATATGCAGATCTCTTGCAGGACACCTCAGCTCACCATACATCCATAAAGTATCCAACACTAGCTCACTTCCCATAGATTCCCAAAGTCATTCGCAACATGTTGCCAATCTGCCCTGATTTCTGCATTTTTCTCCATAAGATTCCCTCTTTCCATTTGAACAAATCCAACCATCATGTTCTTTCTTGATCTTCCTTAACAAGCTTCAGACACCTCAACACTTTTATATAGCCTTCAGTTACCCTTCACCAACATTTTTTCACCTTCAAAACTCCAAAAATAGCTTTTGGCCTCCTCCTATAGATCCTCTTGTAGATCCTCCTGAAGATCCCCTACAACCTCCTTTAGAATTCCTTGTAAGCGGTTATTTGAAATCCGATTACAGTGGAAGTCTTCAGAAGGTTACTAGGGGCTTCTTATGACCTCTCCACACCTTCATCCACCTCTGCAAAAGCCAACTCCATCTTCCTTTTCCACCAAACCTCTGCACAATCACAACTAGATAAATCACAAGCATAATAATTTCACATAAAAACACTCAAAAGCACAAAAATATGTTTTCTTCTCATTTCTTTTCAGAAGTAGCATGAATAAATGCAATTTACCTTTTCAATAATCAATGACACTCATTTCATCAGTTTTCATCTCTTTTCCTGCAAAAGTAGGGTTAGTAGATAAATTAGGGTTTGCTAGGGTTTACGTTACATTTCATTTTTCCTTCTCTTTCTACAAATATAATACCCTCTGTAGAGTTGGCTTTCTTTCATCATAGTTAAAAGCTTCTTCTAATAATTCATAGAAGTTGGCTTAAGCTCCTAGCGATCTTGTGCCAGCTAACCAAGTGACAGTCTACAATAAGAATTAGTACTTGTGCATACAACATTGTTGCTTCCAAGTTTGTTACAAGCTACCAGGTTGATAAAAGTAAAGTAGGAAGCCCCAGGAGTTACAGCATTATCGCTGCAATACTGGTGCTCACCACTTTTTGGCACCATTTCCGAGGAAGCGTCAGAGTATTTTGTGATTACTGCTTTCTTCTATTTTCTACTGCAACATTCTACTAAGTAGTTTATTTCAGCAAAAGTAGAATAGTTGTTTCATATCAATTATGAATTTCAATTATGCAAAAGTAGATTAAGAATCTCATGCTTTCATTTTAATTCTATAATTTCCATTTCAGCAAAGTAGATCAGGCATTTCCTGCTTTCATTTCAATTATGCAATTTTCATTTCAGCAAAAGTAGATTAGACATTTCCTTGCTTTCATTTCAATTCTGCAATTTCCATTATAGCAAAGTAGATTAGTCATTTCCTTTCTTTCATTTCAATTCTACAATTTCATTTCAGGAAGTTCATTTCACTTAGTTGCAATTTGTTGTTCAATCCATTTCAATTTTGCAGGTACAAGAAAAAAACAAAAACAAAAACAAAAATCACCTAAAAAGAGATTTTCTTTCATGCCTTGTAGGAACATAGATAATTCAAAAAAATTCCTACCCAACACTCCCACCACATTACAAAGTCACTCTTCTCTCTTCTTTGTAGGCAGTGATCCAGAAGAACGTATTGGTGAACCACCAAAGATATACGGAGATCCTATAGCAGAAGAAGAGAAAGAAGCCATTCCTCCTGAGACCATGGTTGAAAACAGAAACACTAGGGGGAGTGGGGAAGAGTAGAGGGTACCTTTCCCATCCGATAGACCAACGGGGACACTAAAATGAAGAACATCAATCCTTCAGCCTTACCTCACTTCGATGGGTTGACTACCGAAGATCTTGATACATTTTTGTTTGAATTTGTTGTTATCTGTCGAACCTATGAATGTGCATGAGATGAGCAGAAGTTGAAACTGTTTCCTTCTACCCTCAAAGATGCAGCATTGCATTGGTTCATGGCGTTACCTCGCACCAACAACAACTTGGACTCATATGCAGCAAGCCTTTAATAACAAATACCGAGACTATTGTAGGTCAAAGGATACCAAGGAATAAATCTTCAGAATGACCATAGGAAGCTATGAATCCTTGGAATATTATGAAGAGAGGTTTTAGCTCAGTTATAAAAAAGCTAGGTGCACACTTGACCCCGAATCTCTCAAGTTGGTCCTGTTCAGATGAGTCCTGGAAGAACTTCTAGATACCCTCCATTTTCCTGTTGGGGAGAACATCTACCAAGTACCTTATGAAGACATAAATACTATGGTTAGAAACCATTCTAGGGTAGCTAAAAAGAGAGGTAGGGGAAGTCAACCTCTAGCTAGTACATCCTCATCCAGTTCATCCCTTAGAGGTGAATTTGAAAATCTACTGGAAGATTTGAAGAGTGAGATGATGCAGACTCTTGCCATGCAAATGTATACCTTGCATATCAAAAGAAAACAAGAGGAAGCAGAGAGGGCTTTGGCAATTTTTTTCCCTACAGGTACTAGAAGGCATCCTAAGAATGAATTTCCATTGAAATCTATAGAAGTGCATTCAATCTGTGAAGAATACCATTCTACAAATAAGTGCCCTTCCTTGCCCAAACTTAAAGCTATATACTAGGGGGCTAAAGGAGCCATTGAACCACTATATTTCATGAACCAAAGGAGGCGACATGGGCCCAGACCTTACCAGAAGGGAATGCAATGGATATCCTAGACATATTAAAACCTCAATCAAGCCATTTGCATGCCTTCTTGGGGTCGCCTTGCTCATCCTTCCTAGTCCACACCCCCTCCTTGGTCATATCCATCTCAATACCATGCTCAACCAGCTATTCATTCATTTCATTCTTATGCTTAGCCACAACCTCAGTGGAATGCAACTCATTAGGGGTGGAGGCCACAATACAACTCTCCTCCCGCTATTTTGCCTCCACCACCTGCTCAATCACAACCATTGCCTCCTACTCCACTAGGGCAACCCCAAATACCTGCTCAACCAAACCCGAACCTGAATAAAGGATAGGCATGGTAAGTATATAGTGGGGAACCATCATGCCGGACCTATGCTGTGGAAGTTCAAGAGATTAACCTATGATCTGGGAAGGTTCTCCCAGATAACCAGCCTCCCCCTAAGGAGGATGAGGAAGAAAAAGAGGAAAGTAAACCAAAAGACCCTCCACCCTTTCCTGAGAGATTAACTGGAAAAGCACAACCTACCCTAGAAGAAACTAAACTTCTGGGATAGTTGAAACAACTATGTGTAAAGATACCACTTCTCCAAGCCATAAAGGATGTGCCTATATACAACAAGATGATCAAGGATAAGTGCTTCAAGCACCTAGCCGGACATAGGAGAGATGCACCAACTATCAATGTCATGGGACAATTGTCCAACCTAATGTTAGGGCAGGTAATATGTCCAAAATATCTAGACCCTGGAAGCCTTGTAATTGATGTCCACATCAATGGCACCATAATCCCCCATACCGTGATTGATCTAGGGGCTTCCATTAATGTGATGACCAAGGACACTATGCTCAAGCTCAACCTTCAAGGCTCCCTGAGGAAGACCACAACAATACTACAATTAGTAGACCGCTCCATCGTGACCCCTGAAGGGATTGTGGAATATGTAATGGTATCCATCGATTCTTGGGAGTACCCTACTAATTTCCTGGTTCTCCAACCAAAGGCAAAGCTCATTGGGTATCCTCTCATCCTCGGAAGACCTTGGTTGGCTATTGAAGATGCCTACATCAGTTGTTGGGT
Organism: Pinus taeda; assembly: GCA_000404065.3. Classification (NCBI taxonomy): domain Eukaryota; kingdom Viridiplantae; phylum Streptophyta; class Pinopsida; order Pinales; family Pinaceae; genus Pinus; species Pinus taeda. Next base: position 52,015 of record APFE030476769.1, on the reverse strand, counting down.
GGGGGACATGACAATCAAGAATGGGCATATGTCCAAATAGCTAGTCCTATATCCTCTTACCCAACCTTTGTTAGAACATTATTTACCTCTTTGGTTGGAGGAGGAAGATGAGGATGCATTCTATTCTGCACCACTGTGTGCAGTAGAAGCTACCATGCGGGGGGTCCACAAGCAGAGGATGCTCTTATTAAAAACTTGATTCAGAATCCAACCTCCAATGTGTTGCCATTAGAAGAGCTAGTGGAAGAAACCCAAGCAAATCCTTTAGTTGATGTCTGTGTTGTTGACCTGACCTCTCTCTAAGTTAAGAATATAGAATTTTACCCATAAAGAACCTTCAAGATCAACTCATCCCTTTCGACCTCTCAGGAGAAAGAATTGTGTAGCTTATTACGAAACCACTTGGATGATTTTGCTTGGAACTGTAAGGAGATGAAGGGAGTGCACCCTTTAGTGTGTACTCATCACATTTACATTAAGGAAGATTGCAAACCAGTCAGGCAGCCTCAAAGGAGGATGAATCTAGGCCTTAAGGACATTGTCAAAGAATAACTACAAAAGTTATTGGATGCAGGATTCATCTACCCTATCTCTGATAGTGGATGGGTCTCTCCTTTGGTGCTAGTCTCGAAGAAAAATGGGAAGTGGAGAATCTGTGTCAATTATCGGGAACTAGAAAATGCCACCAATAAGGGCCATTTTCTTTTCCCTTTCATAGATCAAGTGCTAGATGGCCTAGCAGGGAAGAATTTTTTTTCCTTCCTAAATGGGTTTAGTGGGTACAACCAGATCTGAATTAGCTCGGAAGACCACGATAACACCACTTTAACTTCTCCTTGGGGTACCTTTGGATATTAGGTCCTTCCTTTTGGTTTGTGCAATTCTCCTGCCACTTTCCAGAGAGCAGTATTGAGTATATTTGCTGAACTGGTTCATGATGTAGTGGAAACCTATATGAATGACCTTACCCCTTATGGTTCTAACTTCCAGGAAGCTTTATCTAACTTGGGAAAAGTTTTGCACACTTGTATTGAAATGAACCTGTCCCTCAGTACTGAAAAATGTGAATTCCTGATGACTGAAGGGACCATGTTAGGCCATGCAATCTCTCAACAAGGACTACAGGTGGACCCCAACAAAATTGCCATCATCCAAAGCGTCCCAACTCCTCAAAAAGTAAGAGATGTTTTAAGTTTCATAGGTTTAGTAAGGTATTATAGAAGATTCATTAAGGATTTCAGTAAACTAGCCTCTCCATTGTTTGGTATTTTGGGAAAAGATGTTGTGTTCATATGTACTGACAACTGCCAAGAGGCTCTGGATACCTTGCAAAGTAAACTGGTGACTGCCACAATTTCGAGAGGTCCAAACGGGGCCCCACCTTTCCACATTCATATAGATGCCTCGAACAAAGCAATAGCAGAAGCCTGAGGGAAAGTTGATGAGAAGCTGCCTTATGCCATATATTTTGTAAGTAAAAACTTGCTTAAGGAAGAATTAAAATACACTATAACCGAAAAGGAGATCCTAAATATATTCCATTCCCTAAATAAGTCTAGAAACTACACCACCAGCTATCAAAAATTTGTACACATTGATCTTGCTGCAATTATATATTTAATGAACAAAGAAAATGTAAATTTTTGCATTATTAGATGGTTGCTTTTATCGCAGCAATTTGATTTAGCCATTGTTGATAAGCTGAGTAAGGAAAATGTTATTGCTAGTTTTTTGTCTAGAATAGATCTACCTGTAGGTGAAGAAGGAATGGTGGATGATCAAATGCCAGATGAACACCTATTTTCTATCTCAGTACTCTCTCCATGGTTTGCTGATATAGCAAATTACTTGGTTTTCGCAAAGTTCCCACCATACCTGTCCTCAAAAGAGAAGAGCAAGATCATGAGGAAAAGTGCCCCTTTCACCTAGATTGGGGGAATCACTTCAAACTTGGCCCATATCAGGTTTTGAGGATATGCATGAGGGAGGAGGAAGATTTTGACATTCTCCTAGCATGCCATGATGGGCCCTATGGGGACCATTTTGCAGCAAAGAGGACTGCCTTCAAAATCCTGCAAGTAGGTTACTATTGGCCCACTCTTCATCAAGATGTAAGGAGATATATCAACCAATGTGATCAATGTCAAAGGATGGGGAAACCTACTCCAAGGCATGAGATTCCCCTAAAACCTCAAGTGACTTTCGAGCCATTTGAGAAGTGGGGCATGGACTTTGTGGGTCTTAACAACCCTCCTTCAAAGCAGAAGTCTTACATCATCATGTGAATTGATTATCTGATAAAATGGGTAGAAACAAAGGTGATCAAGGTAGCAATAGAAGAAAATTAGCTAAGTTTTTGAGAGAGAATATATTCTACAAGTTTGGATATCCAACAGAATTAGTCACAGATCAAGGGAGTCAGTTTACCTATAATATGATTGAAGACCTACTCAGACATCACAAAATTAAGCACAGAATTTCCACCCCTTATCATCCATAAGAAAATGGACAACTGGAAGTCACTAAGAGAGCATTGGAAGGGATTTTGACCAAGGTAGTGAGCAACAGCAGAAAAGATTGGGCAAATCGATTGGTTGAGGCCACTTGGGCCTATAACACCACCTGGAAGACCACCACAAGGTTGACATGCTATGAACTAGTCTATGGGAATAAGGTTTTGCTATCAATAGAATTTGAATATAACACACTAAGGATGGTAGCTGAGCTGAACCTAGATCTCAGTCATGCACAAAAGGAAAGGTTACCTCAACTAAATGGATTGGATGAACAAAGATTACAGGCCCTCATCCACTCAAATGTGGTCCAGCTTCAAAGGAAAATATGGCATGATAGACACCTCAAAGAGAAACAATTCCAGGAAGGATATTGGGCGTTGCTGTATGATTCAAGTTATAAATATTTCAAGGGCAAACTCAGGACAATATGGATGGGACCGTACATAGTAGAAAGGTGAAATGACAATGGTTTAGTTCTGATTAGGACCATGAAGAAGCCATCCCATTGCTTGTTAATGGGAATAGGTTAAAAATCTACAGGAAGCCCCTCTCCAAGCAAGAATTCATTGAGAATTTGAGTAAAACATTGTTGGTAGTGGAGCAAGTTTCTACCTCCACTCCACCCACACCCTAAAAAAAATGAGGAGAATAAAATATCCCTGGGTCAAAACCTCCCCTTGGAGGCACCCAGGGTAGGCGGTGAGGGTGAAAGCCTCCTAGAGGCACCCCAACTATCTCTTAAAAAAAAAAAGAGAAAGAAAAAAAAAAAAAAAAAAAAAAAAAAAAAAAACAAGAACAGAAAAATTAACTTCTTTTGAATGCATTGCAGGTTGCAGAAGGGCCACAAAAGAAAAGGGGACATGGCCAAGCCAAATACACCTCTGATAGACCATTTCTACACCACTATTATCTTTTCCCAGTCCTAGATCTCACTTGTTCTGGAAATTATGCATCCTACAAGAGGCTCTGTGCATTCTATAGGAGGCTCTTGTAGAAACCACAAAAATCTCGAAATCAAGTCAAGAAAAGGATCAAAGGGCTAGAAACTTGTCCAGAAGACTTATGGAACCACTACCACCATTCATCCTCCTAACTCTCCATTCCATACCTGCACCACTGCATTTCCACTCGCTTCTTTCATCCCTGCACAGAAAACACAGAAATCCTATTTCATTTCTTTAAAAAAATGAAGAATAAACAAGCAACACCCTTAACTTAACTCTTACCTAGTGCATACCAGCTGCTTTTCCTTGACAAACAAAACCCTCCTGAGCTATCTCTCCAATCCTTGCTCAAACATCAGCCAAAAGTTTTAGAGGGAGAAGTAGTTACAAGAAATCCTATAGGATTCCTGTAGCAGCTAATCCCCTTAAAGATTGAGCTCCATAGGCAGGGTCATGCAACCACAGATTTATAAAACACATAAGGAACTTGTCCTAATTAAATATCACCAGTACAAGGTAGCCGAGCCACCAATTCAGAAGCCACGGGTGGAAACAACAACAATCCATGAATAGAATGCCAAATTTTGAGTATGCAACAACACGGTAGAGACTAACAAATAACTAACTAAACCCATTCCCTTGTTGCATAATTATAATTTAAAAATTGCATGGACAAGTGAGATGGTTGCGATTAAATGAGATTGGTGGCCAACTAACTCACAATCCTCGTCCAGTTCAAATAGTGGTTAGTGGGTGAAATCAGCATGTGTGATCAGTCCACTCAGGAAAAAAACTCAAAACAGGTAGTGGCGGCATCTAATGGGAATGATGGAAATGATTGTGGGTAGGCGGCATGAAGTTTCATAATGGCACTGAAGTAGGGACCAATGGTCCAGATGGGGATAACATACCCTTCCTACCACCTCACCTCGTCACCGTAGAACACTCCCATAATCTTAAGTACACTGTAGTCAACCACCTCCACGACCTTTGTTTTCATTTGTATCGACGAGCTCTTTGCTGTAGCAACCTACCTACCACCTCCAGAGCCTCGAAACAGTTTCTCTCTGTCAGTTTCAGAACCCTTCCACTTATCGGGCTCTACAGGAGCAGAAACACAGTCCTACAAGAGCCCTTCTACAAGAGGGCTAGTGAGCAGCATCACAGAGGAAAATTTGGGATTTTATGGAAAATTCGAGCTTGAAAAGTTAGGCTCAATAAAACCCACTCTACATTTCCATATATATACAAAAGGAGGGGGATTTGAAGCAAAGTAATGAGTTGAAAAAGGGAAGGAAAGTGAGAATAGAATCTGCCTATGTTTTTAAAAAAATACATACAATTTCTTCATTTACTGTTTGCATTGAAATACCGTCTCTTTCTCCTCGATGGTATTCTCCTCTATAAAGAGATGATGAACCTCTAGAAAATTAAGCCTGTAAAAAAGTAAACTTCCATTGGGTAGTCTACTTGTTTTGTAAAAGGGAAAAAATCGTTGTTCTGTATACTCTCTATTTTTTTAAGATATTGTTTCCCTCAAAAAGACTGAGAAGTAAAGAATGTTTAAGAACATATTTTGGAAGGAAGGAAAAGTTGCAATTTGTTTTTAAAAAGGAAGAACACGAAAACTCTCTCTGTGGTTCCAGAAAGAAAACCTCAGTTGTTCCTTTGTTTTTGGGTTTGAAACTTGCTGCTTTCCTCCTCACCTGAGATATTCCAGCAGTCTCTGAACATCATGATAGGGGGTTTTATGAGCAAGGAGCCTCTGAATTCAACTAAGCTGTATGAACATCCAGAAGTGGTAGCCCTCTTTACCAAGGCAAATTGGATGTCTTTATTTGAAAATTTTCATCGGTATGATGAGGAAGTCATAGTGGAATTTTTATTATCTTTAAAACCTCACTCAAAAACCCACACCACTGTTATTTTCAGGGTTCTAACCATAGAAATCACATTGGAATTCATCAGTAGGGTCACCGGTCTCCCACTTGGGCTACCCCGGAACAAAGAAGAAAACCAATGGGGCAAGTTGCCAAGAAGACCTTTTTCCAACCTAATGAACATCTTGTGGAGGATAAGAATGGCATCAGGAGGAAAAGTATACCTTATCCATGGGTAAGGTCAGTTATCAAATCATGAAATATATCTCTTGTGAAGGAAGATACAACACAGTTTATGGGTATCATTTCAGACTGTTACATGAACTGATATCTGGCATGGACCTTCCTACATCCAGCAAGCTTAGTATTGCATATTCTCTCCTCCAATCCTTAATAGAATCTAGCACCAAATTCAAGGCAGGGGTTCCAGACCAATTGGATCACCATGGCCTAATTAAATTGCTAGCGGAGGATGCCCTCCACACTTTTACAATCCCCATAGCCTGGGATATTTTAGGAACATGACTAAAGAGGATGATATAAAAACTCACACTGATGACCTTAGTCCATCTGGAAGTGAAGAGGAGGAACAAAAAGAGGAAGCTAAAAAGGAAATCCATGAAGAAGAAAAGAACAATCAATTGGAAGAAGAGGAACCCCACACAGAAAAATAAGAAGACCAGATAGGGGAGGAGAAACATGACACCACCAAAGATGAGCTCAAAATAGAGAAGAAGAAAGAATCGAAAGAAGAAAAGGGTAAACCCACTACAGAGGAAAAGAAGAGACCAAGAACTAAAAAGAAGAAGCCTAATACAGTGCAGAAAAAAGTTGCCACATGAAAAGCAAAAAGTAAGCAAGGAGAGGAGAAAACAAAATCAGAGATAGCAGAAAAAAAACCAGCAGGAACAGGAAAAATAGTAGATGAAGAAGAAGAAGCAAAGCAAGAAGAAGTGTCTCTTGAGAGAAGTAGTAGTTGTTCTTGCTGCACTTAGTACTCTAGCCAAGCCCAAAGGAAAAAGGAAGAGACAACCATCTATGTACTTCAAGGCTCGAAAGAGCACCAGAATAAAGATGGGGAAGACTCAACCACCTTCAAAGGATCCCATCATCATTGAGGATGAATATTGCAATGGGCAGTTATACTATTACCACAAGAATCACCGATCATAGATTGTGATAAAGGCATATCTTGAAAACTATGAAAGGCTTTGGAAAATGCGGAAAAAGGTATGGTTACGAATTTTTATATGAATTTTTATTATAAAGGATTATAATAGAAATAAGCGCTAAACAGGATGGACCAAAAGTGTATATATATATTGCATCTTATAGTTTTGGTGGGTCTACGAGGCATACGAAGGGCAGATTTAAAATTACAAGTGGGATTTCAGGTGGAGTAAAAATGGTAAGCGGTTTTTAGTGGAGCTCAGCCGATTCCACTTATAGTTCGACACATAGTAGCTAGGTGGAGAGAGAAAGCCACTCATTTCGGGTGGGTATTCTCCACGCTTATGTCCCACTGTAAATCTCCGTAGACCATTTGAAACGCTAAGCATAGATCTACGGTGGGGATCTATCAGGAAAGTTGTGTTGATTCGGAGAAGATACTAGTCGTTGATCTAGTGGCAGAAGATCAATGGTAGGGGTTTCAATATCACACTACAAACATTGAAGTGCTATATTTGCGAAAAACGTATGCTTCGATAGTTGTGCGGAGCCCGTGTTAAAAGCGGCAAAGCATGTTTTATGGCATATTTCTATTATAAAAGGTATATAATAGAAATAACACAAATATGAAGGATTTACGGGTAAATTGAACATTACGATATTTATGCAGCTTAAGGGTGCGTAAGGTTAAGTTTTGGTGTGATATATCATGTGAAAGGGATGATTGCAATATGCGATGGCGAGACCCGATATTACATATATTATGTTTAATTCTCCTGTTGGGTCTACAATCATCCCATAACATTTGTATCTATATATGAATTATGCCAATTGCAATTTGTGACGGCCATCCAGACCCAATATTATATATGCCATATTTTATACTTCTAGTGGGTACGCATCTCCCATATTGTCAAGGTTTGGATTAATACACCAATATAAAGAACCAATTGCGATTGCGATGGGTTTTAGACCTGGTGAATTATTAAATGCATATTTGTGTCTAATTGAGTCTGTAAGGGAGTCAGAAGACTATTGAATAGGGAGATCTGATGGATTTATGAAGTAGAGTTAATTTTTTTCAGTTGCACAGTTACCAAAGGTTTGCGTTAATTTCACTGGGTAAAGGGAAGAATCAGTGTTAGAGCCAAATCCGAAGAAAAGGTGACTAGTCAGGTTTGTTTATGTTTTGCTAATCAGAACACTCTAGACATATATGCGCCCCGTTTCAAAGATTTTGGCATAGTTTTACATTTGTTAAGAGTTTCATTATTTTATATGTAATAAATTTGAATAATCTCAAATAGAAAATAGTTTTTTAATTGTTATAAAGTAGTTTATTAGCAATTTCAAGAAATTAGTTTCAAAAACTAATTTGATAGAAGAGATAAAAGCCTGAAACAAGAATTGTAAAGGGTTGTGGGAATTTTGGAGAACCTGTAGACAAGGCCATTGCATTCTTGATATACTTGTTGATTAATGAAAGAATCAGAAGTTTCCATGAATTGTTGGGTATAATTTTGTAACCTTCTCTGTCATGTGTGATGTTATGTTTTCTTCTTTCAAGTATATAATGAAACTACAGGTCTTTATTTGCTTATGTAGATAAAGTTAAAATTCCTTAAAAGAGTGCTCCTATACCTGAAGTTTTCACCTTCCTTTCTAAGTTATAGATAACAGTTTCTGTGTAAGGCAACATATTATCTTTAACTTCTCCTTCAAGCTTTCTTCATTTATCATTTATATCTAGCAACAAATGGCATTCTAAGATGTTCTGGTCATACATACATTAAGGATTAAAGACCAAGTTTTCTAGGTCCTTCATTTGAGAACACAACAAATAATAAGGTGAGAAATAAGTGACAACAAACAATAATTATTAATGTGTTAATCACAATCTCTCTACAACCAGGAAATTGGTTTCTTAGGGTACAACAAGGAGAAAGATCAACTTACCAAAAATATATAAATATGAGAGATGCAAAGGTAATTTCAAAGCATGCGGTGGGCCTTAGGCACTATAGGACCCACTCCTTTGCTCTACTCGAACATGCTGAATTAATGAAGAACCATATTTTCTTGGAAGATTCTAAGGTCCTCGCGAGAGTTGATGAATTCAATCACCAAAGATTAAGAGAGGCAATTGAAATTGAAAAGAGTATAACTCTTAATCGGGACGGTGGGTGGAATTTAACCAACTCTTCTCTTTATTCTTCCCCCCATTACTTTCCTTCTTCTGTTTTGGAGTTTTTTTTAAAATTAATATAATTCTAATTGATAATATAGTTCTATTTATTGATAATATCATTTATTTATTTTTATTCTCTTTTTAAGAACTCCTTTATTAACTTATTAAAATTATAATTATATTGTATATTATATAATATATTAGTTCTTTTTCTACGTCCTTAGAGGATATAATAAATAAATTATCATATAAATTTGTTATAAACAAAAATATTAGTCTTTAATTTTCTTAAATTCAAATTCAATTTATTTTTTTGTAAATATTGTTGTATGTTTAAAAATATAATAAATAAATTATAATATGAAATTTTCTAATAACAAAATATTAGATTTTATCAAATTTTTAAAAATTAAAATTCAAAATAAACTAAATTAAAATTCAAAATTAACAAATTTGACTTTGAGTCGCTTATCGTTCATTTTTATAAAACTTAAACAAAATAAATGATTCTTTAAGCCTTGGGAATTTATCGTTGCATCTCTGAGATTTATATATTTTTGGTCAGTTGATCTCGCTCCTCATCCTGGTCTTGATGATGAACCTAGATCTAGGTTTGAAAGGCATCAATCCTTTATTCTCTATATGATTTCTCGAGAAAATATGAGAATATTATTATTATTATTATTATTATTATTGTTATTATTATTATTGTTATTATGATTTAATTATTTAATTATGATACAGTACTTTCCCTATACAGACGTGAAATTAAAATGTTTACAATCATTTATGGACACCACAACATTTCCATCATGCTCATTGTCTCTACATTTAAATGTTTGCACTCATTTATGATCATACAACATATTTGTCATATTCGACCATAAACTCACCTATAGGAGCAACAAATGCACAAAGGGATGACATCTCTGAAGATGCAAACTTCTTTTCAAAAAAATTGATAAGAATTTTTCACCTTGAAATATTTAATCCCTCATAGTGGTCGATAGATTTAAACTAAGATAAATCTATCCCAGTTCTTAATAATATATTTTATATTTATGTAAAATTTCATATTTGAGTACAAAGAATATTCTTATTTTTAATTTATTAAAATTATAATAATACATATAAATAATGTTATATGTGCAACATTTTTCTGCCAAATGTTTTATAATTTAAATATTTATACTTTAAATGTCATATGTAAGGCTTAGAATAATAGTTAGTTGTAAATACTGAATTTATATATGCTTATTAATAAAATTTAAATATGAAGTGTTGATTTTTATGGGTATGATTTAGGAAAAATTTTAACGATGTATATCTAATTGAAAGTTTAGAAACCTTGCTGAAACTTAGTAATCTCTAATAGAAAAATTGTGAAATGTTTGACGACATTTTTGTAAAAATATCTAAATTTATGATTATATTATATTAGCCTAAATAGGATCTTGGCAATTTTTAAGCTAAAATAATTTCACACTATAAAACTTGGGCCAATTATTTTTGGAAAAAATGGAGATTCATCAACATGATTTTTGGAAAAAGTGTAGAAAATTAGCCCACCTGCAAATAGTAGCCCCTAAATTTTTCCTTGGGTATGAATCATTACTCCATGACTTTTAATTTTATAACATTTTCCTTGGGTATATATACCATTTTATTTGATAGTTAATTTTGAGGCCTGAGTCATTGGAGATTGCAACTATGTGGAAGTTGTTTGTAGTATTGTTAGGAAAATCCTCTATTGTAGGTAGGTATAATGCGAGAGTAGTTTTCAGAAGAGGGTTCCAAAAGTGATAGCTTTTCAACATTTTCTCAAAAAATTAGTGGTTTGGTCTATAGATTCTTTCTTGTGGGTGTAAATAGTTTGTGGGCTAGGATTGTGATGGAAGTGGAAAAATGAGGCTATGGATGAGGAAGTCAATTTCTCCACTAACCTCTATAAGGTCGTTTCCATGTGGATAACTCTACCATCTCAAAACTTTTAGATGGAGGAGAGAATTACACTTGTCACCTTAAAATATAAAATCTTCTCCTCTCTTCCATCCTTGGAAGTGGTTTCCTCAGCCTTGGTACGTTTGTCTCTATCCTCATCTGCCACTTTGTATGGATAAAACTGTTCCTTTTATGTTGTTTTTGAGGACTTATCGTTAGGGTTTCAATCCCATGATCCATAGGGAGGTAGTTTATTGTCACATTGTTATCCTTTTGACATCTCGATGGTGGGTTCGTTGTAATATTTTTAGGGTTATGCAGAATAGGGTAATGGAGTGAAAAATGGATCTTTAGAGGTTCATGTCACCGTCATTAGCGATTTAGGTCTTAAGAACATTTTCCAAGAAAAAAATGATTCATTATGAGGGATTTTTAGTTGATTATCGTGGGAATATGGTTTATTACATTACTTTGGATATTGGTCTTATGGGGTGGTCCTTGGGGGTGGTGCGGTGGGAAGCTTAGGGTCTATATGTCCTCATACTAGGGTGGAATTGTTTTCTAGTGTACCTCTCTTAGGGAGGATAGGGTTTCCCATTTTTAAAACCAAGAGGTAGGAAGAAACAAGAAGTTTCAGAGTTCACCATCAACGAGAAGAGAGGTCATCTGAACCTTAGGGAATAAGGTATGTGAAACAACTAGGAAAAAATGGTAAGAAGTTGTTGGTGGTGCTGGAAATCCATCCAACAAGGGGATCTCCCCAATATGAAGTCCCAATCAGACCTCACATTGTTTGGTGTAGAGGTCCCATCCGGTATAAAGGTTCGGTTACAAAATCCTTAAAGATATGCCTTTGCTCTAGCTATCACCATAGGAGAGTGATGCAATGGTGTCTTTGAAAATAAGAGGGAGTGTGTTTTGGGAGTGTGCAATGAAATTGTGTTAAGGTTCTCCCACTGCAAAGGGGGAGAGAAATTTGAGCCTCTAAGTGAGAGGTAATATTACCACCTAGAAAGACACACATATGAACTACAAGGGCCTGTCCAACATCCAATAGAATAATCCATAACATATACGACAGTCGTTACAAGCAAAAAATAATTGAAGATATGTCTATCATCCAATGAAATAGTCCACAGTGGATATGATGATTATTATAACCAATGAAAAAGGAATATTTATCTAGTACCCTGCGGAATAGTCCAAGGGGATGAGATAGTGATAAAAACCATTACAACACATTCTCAATAAGTTAAGAACTAAAGTAACCGAAATATATCTCAATCCATGTGAAAGTAGACATGAAATACAAATGTCCACAGAATAGTCCCACAAACATTCATAAAAATTTCATGCATGAAGAATGTTCTAGCCTGAAAAGGCTTCTGTTATTAAGACAAAATTCCAAGACACAAATTTAGATTGTACATCACTGGCCCTAATAGTGGTACATTAGAGACATTCCTTGCTCCTAAAAGAACTAGTTGATTTCTCTAATTCCTTACAAAATATTTATCGACAGTCCTCGCTGAGGGAAAATTTGTGTAGTGCCGATTGAGGGAAAAGTATTCATAGTGCCCACTGAGGGACATAATTTTGCAGTTAAAGTAGGAAGTGGATGTTTTGGGATAGGGCCCTGGGAGGAATAACTATGCAATTTTATGAGGCAAGGGGAACTCGGTAATTGAGAGGCTTCAGAGATAGAACTGCACAATTTCTGGAGGCAGTGACCTCTAGCTTAGGGAAGGACATTGGAGGAAGCATCTGTGTATTTTTAAAGGTAAAGGGAGGATGGTATTTCTACACATTGGGCAGTTCCAACAATAAAGGGAAAATCTTGAAGGTTGAAGATGCGAAGTGCGTAGATTGGGAACGATGGATGAGGCTAGGTTGCTAGGAATCCTCCAAAATTTGGCTATGTGTTTGATCAATGGAGTTGATGTGACTAGTAATAGTGCTTGACTATGACCACACACTTGGATATTTGTTGATACAATGTAGATCATATAAAACATATGAAATCATACTTCGCATAATGTGACAACCTTTGTGGAAACTTACAACATGTGTGGCCCCGCCGATGGACCTTTTTAGGATAATGGAGACACATGTGTAATGGTGTATGAAACCTTGGAGATGATTGTGAAACATGTCAATATGATGAGAAAAAATTATCTTCACAATTATTTCCCCTTGATGGAACCAAACCTCCCCTTTTCATCAAAATCAATAACTCCCATGCTCGAAGACAACACTTTCTATATAAAGATTAAACCGTGAGCAAACTTAATATTCGAGAAGGGAGATTAAAATAATCAACTTACTAATAACTGACTAAGGAACGATTAATCACAACATCCATAGCATGCTCCAAAATTCGAGTGTAGGCAAAAATTTATGAGGTCGTTGTAGCAGTTACAACACTTGGTGACACACTGCTAGAATCCAGATTCTATGTTTTCCTTAACTCCGTCCATGCATAGCCTTGGTTCCTCACAGAGTATTGATTCATCATGAATATTGACTTGGCATTTTCCACCTACCCCATGACTAGAAATGGTCCCCTTTGTACCTTATTGACTGAACACAACATAACATTCGACATAATTACAATGTTTCGAGTTGGGAAGGGTAGTGTATCTCGTGAGATTAATATTTTCAAAGTATAAGTTTTCATCTCTAGTGTTTCTCCACTGTTAGGAGGCCTGGAAAATACCCTGACAGGGTCACACAGGAACACAAACATTTATCTACTTCCAACGAGCCCAGACAATCCCCTGACAAAGTTGCTTGCTTCACCTCTCTACACAGGAATTCTTTCTCTTATTTTCCCTTTATTTATTTATTTAAAGAGAATTGTTTATTGACACTTATTTATTTTGGGGCAGAAGACAGATCCTAACTTATTGAGAGAAGAAGAGATTTTTCCTTCATAGAGGCAAATAGAGATCTCTGATTTAGGTTTTCTCATTTACATTTCCCCCCTTCTCTGACAATCTTGAGAACACCCAAGAAGAGAAATTGAGTATAGAAATGAGTTTTCTGTACTAGACGTGGGTTCATGATTGAACCAAAAATATCCTTACGGATAGATTGTATTTTCCGCCTGAACTTCGTTGGCCAAAATATGTAACCAACACAAGTAACATAAACGGATGGCTACCCAAGTGCTCAAGTGTCAAAAGAAGCTTTATAGTTTGGAAGTACACATACTAGGAAGCCAAAATAGGTCCAAGCACAACTCTTATTTGTATGATGAAAAAAAAATGAAAAGCTCAACAAGAAAGAAAAATAATACAAAGAGGAAGAAAACACACAACAAGGAAACATAACCAAAAGACATAAATGTCTAAATAAACATGATGTAGAATCATAATAAGAAAATGGGGCAAACCACAAGGAATGAGTGTAGAATGAGTGCAATAAAGGGAAAACTAGGATGCTACTAATGCTACTCCTAACCTAAGAGCTATAAGGTCTTGGTAAAATATAATGAAATTTCTAGTGAAGCAACTATAGTCATTCCCGACCTGCATCCACAAAGATATAAAAAATTAAAATAGATAAAAGGTGATCTGCAACAAAAGCTATAACACTTGAAAAACTTACACAGGAAAAAGAATTTCCTACCCATGGGTAGAAAGGTGTGTCACAACCACTATCTTCATCTAATTCACATGCTTACATTTTCGATGAATACCATTTTTCAACAAAACTTTGGTGCTTCTTGCGGACATGTCTTCATCTACACTGAACTACTTAGGAAGTGTGAGGAAAGATTGAAACTTGTTTTTTTCTATAGATATTTCCAAGTAATATTATTCCATCAATTCAACAATTGGATCATAAAACTCGTAATATTCCTCTTGAAAACCCCAATATATTATAAAAGATTAATTTTAAATTAGAGGAGTGGGTTCACGATGGGAATATTGTAATGGAAAATAGATTTGATGATTCTCAACAGTCATGCCAAGATAATGAGGACCTTCCATAATCGTCAACGAAAGTTGAAGTGCCTCGCTTTCTTGAGAAAAATATGAATAGAAAGATGTTGAACAATGAATATTAGGGGTTGTGAAACAACAACCATTGGCTTTACTTATGGGAAAATGATAATCTGAATGACAATCACCAAAGATAGAAAGATGACCGGATTAGTTGACTGAGGCATGAGATTTCTAGTTTGCAATAAATGAAGAAAAATCAATTTGAATATTCTTGTGAATGCTCTAAAAATTTGAACAAAGTTCCTTGCAAGCCAAATATGATAGAACATTTTTCTGCAACTGGTGAAAAAGTGTATAAGCATCGTAGTCCACAAAAGAGTTGAAAATGGATTCCAGCACCCCAAATGCATGAGACTAGTTGGGACATGGTAAATGGAGAATAACATTATTTGTGTGACAACCTGTGCATTCACTAGCACTCAACAGGATTTCTAGTGCGATGAGAGGACATATTTGCAATATAAAATTTACAAGAAGACCCAGGAGTGACCATTAAGGGGTAAATTCGATAAGCATGATTCCTTCAAGAAAAGATAGTTCTTGAAATGATCAGCTTCACAATTTCATGACTCTATGAGAGATGCACATTCCTAACCCAAATTTGATGTGAGATATTTACATGAAGATGAATGAACTGTAACAGATTCTTGAATTGGGTCAGAATCAAAATCTTGAAAATTAAAAAGGTCACACCCAAAATACCAAACATTTTTCACAAGGAAATTTACATAAATTGAAACCATGTTGAGAGATGGATTGTGTGAGAGAAACAAGATCTGCGCTAGGTCGGGGGGCTTTCCAAAGTCACAATATCATGACATTACCATCAATAGAAGTTGAGGTGCCTCGACTCCATGGTAGGTCTCATAACTTCCTAAGAACGTAGAATTACATTTTGAAGCTTGGACCAGATCATGCACAGTTTGAGAATAGTTATTATTGTTGGTTTCATAAGACCACTTCTCATCAGATAGTAGCCATCTATGTCACATATTTTACCATATTTTTCAACTTCAACAACCAGATTGCTAGAATTGGAAGACTCTTTTGATCGCAAATTTAAAGATAAATGAATAAGTGAGGACTCATGAGAAAGCGAACTTAAAGATTTTTCCTCATGTAAGAGAAGAGAGGATGAGGGGTGGGAAGGGTTCTTTATGATTTGACTATTTTAAATTTCATCACGGAAAGCCTCGTTGCCTTGTGTCAATCAAGGGGATAGGTCATTAGATTAAGGAACTGAAGAGAATGATGTATCTCTGTCACAAGTAGATGCATTGCAAACAAATGGACGCCAGGTATAGTGAGGTGAAGAGGAAGTTTCAATGTGAGCATCATATTTGAATGAATTAGATTCTAGATCTAAGTTAAAATCTTCATGAGAAACCGAAAGATCATATGACGTACTTGGTAATTTTCCATGACATGCAAGAATAGAGTTATCATTATCAGAATGATTACTACAGAAGGCTCAAGGTTGATTGAAATAGTTGATTGCACTAGATTCTCTAACGAGATTAGAATATTGACGATCATTCAATAATGGAAACACAATATTTTCACAAGCAACATTCTAAAAAAGAGAGGGAATATTGAAAGCAAATTCACCTTTCTTCTCCTCTCCCTGCGTAATGTGATTTCTTTATACCCGATTGGAATTTGAGCCAGCAACTTAGGAATCAAGAGAATGTGAAGAACCAGTTGGTGGAGAAGATCGATTAAGAGATTCATGGTACAAAGGGTCATGATATGTAGATGATAGAGGGTAACAAAAGTATTGATTAGCTTTGAGACTATACTTGTGAATGATGACAACATATTGCGAAATAGAGGATTCAATCTTCATCATAGGCTTCATGAGCCATTCCAGACATTCATCCATTGAATATAAATAATAAAAAGAAGAAGAAGAATGAGAATATGGAGTAGAGATTTGATTCACAAATTTCCAAAGTTTACAACCACCGTAAGGAGGTACCCACATTGGGAGTTGAAAGGCAGAATGACAAAGAAAAGAAGGGGCAATGAGCTACTCCTCTAAAATTTGAGGTGCCTCATGATTCGTAGGGGTCGAGGAAGTAGAAAAATGAGGAGGTTCAAGTTCACCGTATGAAGAGACAAGAACCAAGTGCTTAAAATCTTGTTTCAAGAGATCCTAGTTCAAATGTTTTTTAGGAATTTCAAGATAGAGGTTAAGGAATCCATCTGAAAAATTCTCAACTGATTCATTAGCTTCATTATGAAAAGGTTGATACTTTGATAAACATCTTCATATTTATACTTATCGAAGGATTTATGAAGCTTCTTGGGAAGATGGTTGAATAAATGGATGGAAGCAATGGGTAATGTATGACACCATCAATTAACATGACCTTCAAATGTGAGGGCCAGTAATCTATCCATGACATCTTTGGAACACATTATGTCAGAAAGACAAAGACGAACAACTTGAACCAGATGTTCATGAAAATTTCATTCACCCTCACCATCAAACTTAAATTTGGACAGGTTATGAATAACTTCTACAAGGATGGTACAATTAAAATTTTTAGAAAAGCATCTAGTGAATTGATTTGTGGAAGAACCATTTTACATCAAATATTCAAACCAGACTCAACAGGCACAACCTGTCATCTAGCCCTACTTCTAGTGCAATTTTGTTGACGACGCTGGAAATTCGTCAACCAAGGGGATCTCCCCGATATGAAGTCCCAATCAGAACTCACACCATTTGGTGTAGGACTCCCATCCGATATAAAGGCCCAGATGCTAAATCCTTAAAGATCTGCCTTTTCTCCAACTATCAGCATAGGAGAGATATGTAATGGTGTCTTCACAAAGAAAGGGGAGTGTGCTTGGTGAGTGTATAGTGTAACTATGTTGAGGTTATTATATTGCAAAGGGGGAGAGAAAATTGAGCCTCTAAGTTGAGAGGTAAGAGTACCACCAAGGAAGAGACACACATCGACCCAAAGGGCTTATCCAACATCTAGTGGAATAGTCCATAGGGGATGCGAAAGTTGTTACAACCAACAAACAAGGGAAGATTTGTTTATCATCTAGTAGAATAGTCTGTAGATGATTCCACAATAATTAACAAATTAACAAGGAAATATATGTCTGGTATACTATGGAATAGTCCACAGGGATGCAGCAATAACAACCATCACAACACATTCACAACAATATAAGCACTTAAATAGTCAAAATAGTTTAACTATATTAGTACATGTGAAAGAAAACATGAAGTACAAACATCCCCATAATAGTATTACAAACATTCATAGTTCATGCATCAAGAATGTGTTGGCCTAAAAAGGGTTTTTTATTAAGCAAAAGTTTCAAGAAACATATTTACATTATACATCACTAGCCCCAGTGGTGGGACGTTGGTGCCACTCCTTGCTCCTCAAAGAACTAGTTGATCTCTCTAATTCCTTGTGGGAGAAGCCAATGTGAAAATTTCTTTGATGATACAATGAGGGGGTATATATAACCAATGGGTGATGATTTCCATTTGTGACTATTTGACTACCCACATGACTATTCAACTTCCTATGAATTTTCAAATTACATGCCTCTCTATATTCATGTGTATTCTTTGGACTCCCACTATATAATACATTTAAATATAATATGCATGGCCCAAACATTGATGATATGACATATGACAACTCATGACAAGACATGACATGGAACTACTGATGTAAATTTCTTGGATATTGTGGAAGTGTGAGGCCACTGCTGCTATTGTGAGTGATGTTTGTGTGAGAATAATCTTATCTTCCACCTCCTTATGGTTGGGTGACAGGGAACTTCAATGATCTTAAGTATTTAGTTGCTATCACAATTTGGTGTCATGTTGCTTTGACTTGATAGATCAGCTTGCATGATTAGCTACAATAATGCCATTTTCATGTCTTTCTCCTTCATCTCCTTTTTCATCATTCCACTAGGTTCCTGTATATGCAACTCACTCATGACAAGATGACATCATCCTGAAATCCTCCTGGCATAAGATGGTGTATTTTGGTCTACAGACCGAGCCAAAACTGAGATACAAGTTGGGAAAGGAGGCTTAGTGACTATTAATTGTGAATTAATGGTATCCAAGGTGAGGCTTGATGCCTAGATGTACATAATTTCCAGTTTAGGCTAGGTTGGGAGATAGTATCTACTAAGTTTTGGAGATGAGTGAGTTTGGCTAAAGGAGGAGCCACTATGGAAGATTTCGGTGCAATTTTGGAGAGGAAGGATGACTGAATTTTATTGATTTCTAGGATACAGTGGTTCAGGATGAGGGAACGACCATTGAAGGTAGAATCTACATAGTTCTAGAAGGGAAGGATGACTGGTGAGATTATACAATTTTGGAAGGGAAGATTTGTCATGGGCTCAGGAATTGCGTAATGTAGCAGCCTTAATAGATAGGAACTGCACATTAGACAGATCCAAGGGTCAAGGTCACAACCTGCTGAATAGAACTATGTGATCTGCACTCTAGGTAGGATGGCTGAAGCGAGGCTCAAGGGTTGGGGAGCTTCTTTAGAAAAGGCTAAGTGTTGGACTAGTGAAATTGATAGGTGAAGTGATGGATCTTTGATTGTGTCCCAACACTTAGAATTATTTATGACTCAAAAAGTTTGATCACCCATGACACATTGACAACACTTTCAATTGCCTGCAACCTCTTCATGACCAACTATGACAAGTGTGGCACCTAATATAGAATTTATGATGACCATGATGACACTTTTGCGTCAACACTAAAAACTTTGTGTATGAGTGTGACATGTGTTTCCATGGTTAGGAAAACTCATAGACACAAATATGAGCCCTTGAAACCAAGAGAATGTGCTTATGCATGAAGTGTGACAGCTAACATGCAAAAGACGACATATTTCCTATCTTAAGTAAGGGTTTTTTCAACCGTACATTACATTGAACACATAATGATATGATAATGATAATATATCCTTCAGACTAAAATAATAGGTGAGTTTTGAATTCATGAAAGATGTGGTTTGTTTTTAGTACCTACCCTCCAAGAGGTTGTGAATGAGATGGAGTTTTCATGTAACCCTAATCTATGAACTTCTATCATACCTCATGGTTCCTTTGTCTTACAATAGGATGATTATATTTTCTCGTCAGCCCCTTAGGCATCATATAGCATGTCCTCCTTCTTCATCTCCTTCTTCATCATCTTCCGTTAGCATGTTGTAATTTATGTATCTGCAATCCAGTCATGACAAGATGACATCAATATGATAAACCACTAGCCTAAGGTAGAGCACTTTGATTCATGAACTTGGTAGGGACGGAGTGAGAGATTAGGGGAGAAGGTCCATTGATTTTGCAATTGTGTATTTCAAGCAACCAAGGGTCAAACTTGATCACTAAGAATGTGCAGTGCACAATTCCAATGATAATGAAGGAATTTCTTCACAATCCTCACTAAGGGAATAATTTGCACACTTCTCACTGCGGGAAAAATTTTCATAGTGCCCACTGGGGGACAAATTTACATATTTTAAGAAGACAGTGGCTGCTGCTAGATGGAGACTTGTGAGGAAAAGCTTCTGAATTTTAGGAGCTAAGGAGGACTACGCAACTAAAAGGCTTGAGAGATAGAACTACACAGTTTCTATAGGCAGTGAGATTTGGCTGAGGGAAGGACATATGAGGAAGAATATGTTAAGTTTTGTAGGAAAAGGGAGGCTAGAATTTGGCTAAGTGTCAGATTACTGGAACTGATGTGAACAGTGATAAAACTTGACTATGACCACACACTTGGATACTTGGTGATACAATGTATATAATCCAAAAGGTGTGAAAGCGTACTTTTCTTAATTCAACAACCTTTATGGAAACTTACAACAAGTGTGGCTCCGTTGATAGAATTTGTGAGGATAATGACAACACTTGTGTAATGGTGTGTGAAACCTTGGAAATGAGTGGGAAACATCTCTATATGATGAGAACAACTCATTTTCATAAATATTTCCCCTTGATGCTACGAAAACTCCCCTTTGCATGACAAGCAATAACTCGCGTGCCCAAAGGTGACACTAGCTATATAAAGATAAAAGAGTGAAGGGGGCTTGAAATAATCAATTAACCAATAAGTGACTAAGGATTTATTGGTCATAGTATCCACGCTAGGCTCCAAAATTCTAGTGTAGGTAAAAATTTTGTAGGGTGTTGCAGCCGCTACAATAGAAGGTTAAATTCACCAAGGTTAAACTTGCATTAGAGAACTTGGTTTTTTGAGGAGTAAAATGTGAAGAAGTTATGGATATGGTAAATAGGGTGTTGGTTAGCAAATTTTACGGAAGAAAAATCTTGATTGGGAAGCTTCATGGTCAGGATGATATGGCAGGAGGACTTTTTGGATCTCTCACTGGTTTGGATACTCCCACAAGGATTGTTTCTCTCATATTTAAGTTAGGAGAAGATGCAAATAGGGTTCTAAGAAGGGTTTAGTGCATCAATTTAGCTATGGTGTTGCTGAAGAGGTGGAACCACATTTTTTATGTGAATAGACAAAAAATGTGAGTCGGGATGATTTCGGTAAAAGTTACATGTTTACCCACATAATTCTAGTATAAGGATATCTTTCAACAAAAAGGGGACATGCTACGGAAATTCTTGGAAGTAGATAGATCTTTTGAGGTCACAGGGCGAATTTTAATTGCATGTATTATGGCCATCTTGGACACTCGTAAATGGTTGATTGCAGTGCTGAATATTTCACACCATAGAATGGACCATTATGAAATCATGGAATATGAAGGCATTCCATTTTACTGTCTAAGATGTCATGTAGTTGTTCAAATTTTGAAGGATTTTTTATTGCTCTTCTTGAGGAAAAGGGGGAGGAAATCTTCTTCTACAGATAATTCAGGGGATTTCTTCTATGGATAATTTAGGGATAGATAAGGTGAGTCCTCTATTGGTTAGGAAGTGAAGATGCTTGGGCCTAGTTATTCAAATGAGTACATACCTAATTCGATGGATGAAGGCGACAGGGCATAAGGAACCGAGAAGCAAGCTCCCAAATCAACATCTGGAGAGGTTGGTTAGCCTTTGTTTGAAGTGCATCTGTCAGGTACTGATGCATCTCCTATCTCTATTTCAAATATTTTTAATTACTTTTGTTCTCTAGTCATAGAATTAGAGGAAATTTCATCTAAAAGTTCCCATAAAATTTTAATGTTATTCCATCTCATAATATGTGAACCAATCAAAATGCATTAAATTAAAAAATATTTACATGTACATATTTTGGACGGAAATGAAGAAAAACTACTTTTTATTTTATTTTATTTTTCACTTATCTCCTTATATGATTACTCAAACTTCAAGCATTGGTACTTGTTGGATGCATAATTGAATTCCATATCTTGGAAAGTATTCATTATGCATATTTTTTAGAAGACCAACTTTGATAAAAACTAAAAATATATTAGAACAGTGTATTGAACATGCTTCTTTAAGAAATCTTCATTTTATATCAATGTAGGTCTTCTAAAAGATATGCATAATGGGTTCTCGTTGGGTGTGGAATTTAATTTTGCATCCAACAAGTGTCTACACTTCAAATTTGAGTAAACACATAAGGTGATAAGCCAAAAATACGATTAAAAAAGTAGTTTTATTCCTCTTCCTGTAAAATTCATAACTCTTATTTTATTATTTTAACTTCAGAGGCTAGTTTTAGGATAAAAATTTCTCTAATGGTTCATTTCATTTATCTTATATATCTCGTTCCTTATTGAATCTTGGTCCCTAAGGTCTAAGCCTTATCTTGATACCTTGTCCCTTATCAAATATGGTTGCATGTTTCCCTCACCTTATTCCCTACCTCTCCATTTTAGGGGATCTATTGTCATCCTCTAATTATGGCACCATATATAACTGGAGATCATAAGCCAAGGCTATAAATCCCTTGGACTCGATGTGTGATTTGGGCCCTTCATCCCCCTTTAAAAATATTTTAATCCTAAGCGCATATAATCTCATATGTCTGAGGCTAAAATCCAAGCCATCTAGGATGTCGTAGGAGGAGGAAAAGATTTGATTGGCAAGGTTCTTAAATAAATGCAAACCCCTATCTGATGACTCAAATGAAGTTTCTATATTTCAGTTGTCGAGGGTTGGCTAGCCCCTCCAAAAGACTATCCCTAAAAAAATTGTTGCAGTTGGAGAATATCAATATCGTATTTCTCTAAGAAACCCTATATGGTGGTGAAGAGGCATGAAAAGTTTTCGAAACTTTATTTTCTGGATGGGCCTTTTTTATATGGATGCAAAAATGCATTTTGATGGTCTTCACATGGGCTCTAAGAAATGAAATATTAAACTCTTAAGCTCTTTGGGACCTTAACGGTTTATGGGGGCACATATTTTTATTCCAAAACTGGGTATGTAATTCAAGTTGCTGAACATATATGGGTCATCTCAATATAGATCTTTTTTTGGAAAATATTGATGCTTCATTTGTTCATGAAATGTTGGGAATTTGGTTGCTAGAGGTGACATTAATTTTTCCTTGGCAGCTTATAAAATCTAGGGTGAACATACCCACCGAGACCTCCTCTCAAATTTATTCTCTCACATTCTAAAGACACATTAGTTGGTAGAAGTTGATATGAGCAAGTATAAACCTACATGGAAAAATAGGAAAACTATAGAGGCCATGATCTATCACTTTATTGAATGGTCCTCGGTGGTTGAAGCTTTGATCGTATTCCCATTTTTCAGCAATGGGTAGGAATTACACGTAGTTTTGACCATCACCCCATCTTCTTCAAATAAAAAGGAGACTCTATAAAGTCAAAATCTCATTTCTAATTTAATTTTTCATTGATGTTGTTATGAATATAATATATATAAAGATAAAATAAATATAAACAAATGTAAATCATAAATGATCATAATGATTAATTAAATAGTTATTAGTTTAATGGAAATACATTTTTAAAATACTTGACCATTCATGGTGATGCACTTGCCTAGGTATATAAGAAGGCCTTATTCCATAACATTCACATCATCATATCAATTGTTTTATATAATACTCAATATACAATTACTTGTCCTACACTCGATGTCTTTGTCTTCAAAGTATTTTAAAGATTACTCTATTGTGTATAAGAATTTTTTTCTTTACTTTTCTATTAAAGCATTCGTGTGAGTATGCATACCTTGTTCGTTACCGTGGTATCATAGCATTCCTCTGAGCATATGAACCTTCTTCATTACATTCGTATATGAGCCACATTAGTTGATCCCAACATGTGGCCATCAACCTTGCTTCAACCTTGTTGTTGTGAAATTGAAAGCATTTCGATTTAAAAATTTTGAGAAAATTTCATTTGTTGATTTTAGAGGCCTTTGTCTATTTTTAAATAATTAAAAAAAAAAAAAAAAAAAAAAATATTTAAAAAACGAGTATATAAAAAAAATAAATCCAAAAACAATAAAATTAAAACGCAACAAAATTATTAAATTATATATATATATATGTGTGTGTGTGTGTGTGGTGTGTGTGTGTGTGTGTGCCGGCGCGGCGCGCGCGTGATTATTGGAAAAAATAATAAAAAGATTCTATATATTAGAAATATAAAAAAAAAAAATAAAATAAAAGAAAAAAGAAAAAAATATATGTATCGAAAAATATATATACACGAAAAAACTAAAAATATTTAAAAAATAAGAAAAGGGCTTAGATAAAATAAAAATTGGAAAAAAAAAACATCATAAAATACACTAGTCATTGGTGTGCGTTGTAGCTACCAAGTCCACTATCGTCCATCCACCCCTCAAGGTAGTAGCCAATTCGACTTAGTATAAGCCACTTTCGCAGTTTTTGTAACTCGTAGTGTTTCCACCTTGTTGCCGCATCTGCGAAACTAGGTCAGATGTTGCAACCGCCAACTATGCCACCGCTGCCTCCCTTCTATTGCACACATACCTCACATGTCCATCTCCAATTGAACACTTCCATGGTCCCTCTGCCCCACTCGATTCCATCTGTTATAGCCATTGTTCCCGCTACCACATTCCGATAGGAAAATCAAAGGAGACGAACTCTGAAACACCAACTTGTAACCCAACCATCCGTACAAACATTGACAAATGGTACGATAAAAATTGTGTTATACAAATTGGTATCGCTCATTTATCTTAATGTTTGAATCGTTCCAAATAAATAAAATAAAGAAAAGGGCAACTTTGTAATCAATTCGTGATTTGTGTGAATCATCTATTGGTTCCAGAATTTTAATCTTTGTATAAAGGCATCAACAGGTTTTACAAACTCAATTTTAATATTTGTATAGATACATCAACAAGTTTTATAGATTGAATTGTAATATTTCTATAAACGCATCAACAGGTTTTACAGACTGTTGTACAAAATGTGGCATCTCTAAATTGTGTTTTCATATTCGTATGAAAAGGACAACCCACATTTAATTAATTTTTTCTTTTTGTTGTAGCAAGATCCGAACCTTCTATTTCATAAATTCATAATATGGTTACATTATGTACACAAAATTGTCTGATAACCAAAGCTATGGACAAACAGTTCCTTACAAAAAGCCAAAACCTTAAACTTCACCTTAGGCTAAACCCAACCCACGTGAACCAGCTTATGAGTTAATGACGGTTATCCTATACCTAAAAAACCGTGGCAAAGGGAAATTAAATCCTTTCGGCCCCACAAAACAATCTGCTTCTTCGCAATCGTTGGTTTGGGTGCTTGGATCCAACGACCAAGAACCCTTTTGCTCCACCCCAATTAACCGAATGATAATCAGAGATGAAGAGTGGTAATCATAAGCACCCTCTGCCATGTGGTGATTCCTCAATGGAATCACATCCAAAAAAGAGAAACCACTTTACCATGCTAGCTGCTCGCGATCAGCAGAAAACCACCATGGCGTGGTTTTCCACCTAAACACGGCCCAGATAACAACTCCGTTGACTACAGGAACAAATCTCCCACTTCTCCTTATCTTACCATGGACCCCGAAACTCCTCTGATGGATAAGATCACCATCTTGAATCTTGCCTAAAATCATGTGAACCTGAAAAAGGTCCCTTATGGGAAGAGAAACCAAACTAAGAGGTAGAGGAAACTCTAGCAAACAAAACTCCATTCGTGCTCAAACCCCTCCCACAAATTCGATCCACTTCAATGTGCACTACAGCTTGTTCATCATAGAGTTCCTTTAAACGATTCTAGGGCATTTCCTGCCACTTCTTCTCCATCCTGCAATCCGCATTGTTCACCCCTTGGTTGGCCAGAATGTCTGCAAGCTTATTAGCATTCTGGCAGACATGATTAAATTGTAGAGTTGAGGCTTCTGTGATCCATATCAAGTTTATGGGAGATTTTTTGGCGAAAATCACATGAGAAACCATTTGTCGTCGCGTTTCGAACCAACTAGTGTGGTTCATCGTCAGGACAAGTTCAAGAAACAGATCCAGGGTAGCATGTTAAATAGTCTAAGAAGAGTCTCCAGTGGCTAAATTAACATGCTAATTTAACATGCTAAGCTGGATCTATTTCCGTTGGAGACTCTACTTAGACTATTTAACATGCTAAGCTAGATCCGTTTCTTCAACATGTCCTGACAATGAACCACACTAGTTGGTTCAAAACGCGTCGACAAATAGTTTCTCATGTGATTTTCGCCGAAAAATCTCTCATAAACTAGACATGATTGAAATTGACAATATGAAGTCCCTGAACGTGTTTCTGAATCCTTTGATAGACTTGAATTAGTCTCCAATGATTTGAGACTTTTTCTAGTTTAGTGCCATGGCTTATTCGTTTTACTGAGTTGATGGTTATTTCAGAGTTTGCTTCTATAATGACATCTAAGTTGCGACAAAGAATCAGAATCTCTAGACATTGATCTAGAGCCATTAATTCCACCATATTATTGGTGGCTTTTCCTAAATGGTTGTGGAAGATTAAGATGATTCTTCCTTCTTCATTTCTTAAAACTCCACCAAAACCAACTATTCTCGGATTGCCTTTAAAGGCCCCATCAATATTCAATTTCAGATAGTTTTTCGAAGGGGGGTACCAGAAATCATTCTATATATATTTCGAAATGTTCTTTTTTCAGGCCCTTGGGGAATATTCTCTTGCAATCGCAGAATCCTGAGAGACCTCAGTTCCATTTTTAATGGAGGATTGTTTGGAATATTGCGAACTATGGAGCTAACTGTCTCCCTGATCTGTTTCAAAATTAACTCATAAAGCGTTTGAGTGTTGGATTTTTTGTTCTTGAATATTCGTTTATTCCTTTCTTTCTACACATTCCAGATAATGAATCCTGGCGTGAGGGTCTAGGCTAAATTAAGTGATTCATTCTCCGAAAAGGTCCTTCTCCATCTATTTAGGGTGTTAGTGATGCTTCCTTTGTCCCTGTTTATTTGTTGGAAGATGTTCGAAAAAGAATCCCGTAATCAAGTGGTGTACAAGTAGCAGTTGAGAATGTGCTCCATAGTCTCCTCTTGCTCCTCACAAAGCTGGCATCTGGAAGGACGCAGAACACTCCTTTTTATTATATTGTCCCAATTCAAGATTTTCTTATGATGAACTAGCCACATGAAAAGCTTGACTTTCATCCATCCTTGGTAATTCCAGAGTTGCTACCAGGTTTTTCCTGGAACACTGGACTCTAGCCCAAGGATTATACTCTTTGCCTCCTTTAAATTAAAGGTACCTTTATTGTTGTTGCCCCATCTCAATTGATCCTACCCCTCTGTAACTAAGATCATCCTTTGTTTTAGTAAGCTTCTCAGTGCCTTTGCTTCTATTTTTATGGGGCTATCATCTCTGTAGTCAATATTTCTCCAACTTCTCCAGTTTCCTTGTATATGAGAGATATCCCAGAAATCCTTTACTATGTTTAACCCTTAGGCATCTGTTACCTTTTTGAGACTTAAAAAGTCATCTTTTAACAACACTGGTTCTTGTTGCCATTTCTCCTCCCAAAAGAGTGCTAGATCACCTTCTCTGATTTCCCAGAAACCTTGTTGTTGCACTGTGCTTTTATTATCCCAGGCCCTATTCCAGATATAAGAGCCCTTTATGTTTCCTGACATTCGTATGAGATCCTTTCTGTGCCAACAGTTGGCATATTTACCTTTCTAGATCTTTTCCCAATGGGCATTTGGCTCTTGCACCCAGTGCCACCAAAGCTTGGCTCCTAGTGCTTTACTAAGAGTCTCCTGATCATATAAACCAAGACCCCCATGACTCTTAGATTTGCGAATTTTATCCCAGGAAACCATGGCCCATTTCTTCCTTGTTTCCTCCTTCCCCCATAGGAAATCTCTTTGAATATTCTTGATCTTCTCTAAGACTCCTTTTGGAGTTGGAAGGACTGATAACATGAAAACCAGGATGGATTGCAGAACAAACTTTGTCAAAACTAGCCTACCAGCCAGGTTTAAGGCTCTGGAGGTCCATTTTTTAACTTTATCCTGCATCTTATTTAGGACCAGTTCCTAGATACTTTGGTACAATGGTCTTGTTACAAAGCAATTTGTCACCATCCCTGCTACCCCTCTCCTACATATTGGAGGACTCATTCCGGGACCTATGAGAAGTGGCATGGCAGGCAAACACTTGCATTCCATTCCCCTAAACATGAGCTTCATTTTCCCTGAAGACATCTCCTGCTAAAAAAACCTAAAAAATAGCCCTTTTTCCATTGGCGCGGTTCCATAGTTCAGCCCTCGCGCCAATGGGGGAAATCCTCCAAAGAGGGTGCGCTAGTTGGCACTCTGTCACAGAGTTGCACTCGCGCCAACCATAATCAGTGGTGTTTTTTAACAAACAAACAACGGAAGATTCATCCTAACAAATTCCTGGACTAAATCTATCTTGATTTGGGTGGTTTGGCTATGGGTTTCCATAGAGAGGAAGTGGTTTTCCACCTCTCATGGAAGCCTCCTTGGTGATAAAGCCAATCCCATGATTATTGTGGATGATCCCAACTCCCCCTCCGACATCTATAAGATCTTGTCCATTTTCCTTGGCAAGCTAGTTCCAGAGTTCCAGAGATTGAGAATTGTAAAGTTTCCAAGAGCTTCATGCTGCAAGAGCCTTCTTCATCCCCATAAGGCCAAATCCAAGTAAGGAGATTCTTGTCCAGTAACCAAAGAGCGAGATGCCTGTTCCTATTCCCAACAAGCTTTGCAAGACATGTGCTACTGACTACCCAGCCAAAGGAGGATCTAACATCATAACTATGGTTGTATTCTTCCTTGATTATTATCAATAAACGACTATTGTTATGGTTCCATCTTATTGTTATTTGTAATGATGATGAGTTATATCCTTTCTGACTTATATATAGTTGCATATGCTGGATTTTATGTTTGTTCTTGTGTCATTTCTTGTATGTGCAGGTGTCCATTCACAGAGATCGTGGGGATCGTGATCTGCCGGAGCAAAGGAATGGGAGCGTCACCTCTTCTACAAGCACTAGCGTTGGAATCCAAGTATGCCCTCATCATTGGTCTTTAATTTGCAATTAGGAACTTGTGCGGTAGCATTGTATGACTATTGTTAGACCCGACCTGGGCTAGTACGGATTGCCTCTCTCTGCAGAGGGGATTTACCTCCTCAACAATTTGGTGACTCCACTGGGGAGCTTGTCTTGTCTTTTTGGTTGTTTCTTGGTTTTTACCTGCTTGCTTAGCCTTCTGGGTTGACTTCTTTTGTTGTTTCTCGCCTCTTGGTTTACCTAGTTATTGTTGGCCTAGCTTTGGATTGCTTGTTTTTTATTTCTCCATAGCAAACTTGATTGGCGCGCTTTTATAGCGTAACATTCGCACCAATTGGCGCTAGTTGCTCATATACAACCCGCTCCAATCCTTAAAAGGCGCTAGTTGCAGCCTGAGAGTCGCACTAGGCCTGGGAACTTTTGAAGTTTTCTTGGTTTTGAGCCTCTTGAGCTTGGTTTTTGTTCTGGGTACCTTTTTTTGACTACTTGAGTGTGTCAAAATCTTTTATGACTAGCTTTAACCTTTACCCTTTGGGTGTTTTCCATTCTCTATCTATTTCACTTTTTAGCCCTAGGGCATCTAGTGGCTTTGTGTGTCGAGCCTTCCTTAGGTGTTTTTGGTCTTCTATTAGTCCAGTCGACTCTCTGATTGCTCCCTTGCACTTGTTTAGTGGTTGTTAATCATCTCATTGCATTGTTTGGGTGACTTACCTCTTTTTAACTTGAACTTCGCTTTGTTTCGTTTTGGGCCTCGATTACACGGCTCATTTGTGTCTTTGGGACTTTTCTCGTTTTTGAAGGATTGCTTTGTGATTTAGGGATCTGATTGTGATAACATTGAGTGAAATTTGCTTGCATTTACTCTTTCATTATCATTTATCAAAGTTTGTTTATTGCATCTTGCCATAAACATAAAAAGAAAAAATCTCTTTTGCTTTGCATTAGTTAATGTGAATTAGAGCTTTTCATTGTTATTAGTGATTAGTGACTTTGAAGAAAAGTTTGTTAATTTCCATTAGCTGCATTAGAGATATTGTTCGTTGTTTTGTGATCGTTTCATCTGTGTGAAAGCTCTCAAACTCTCTCATAGTTAGCATTCATCGAATGAAATGATATATTGTGGCATATAGTTTGCATTTAGGAAATTTTGAGACATTACATACGGTAAGGCCTGAAAACTGAAACATAATACAAGATCAACTTTAAAATGAAGTGAATGAATCTAACAATGCATTGGAACATAACGCACACTGTTTAGAGATCTAGGCTAGAGTCGTGCTCCGGTGTCATTAATCCTAGTCACTTTTGTTTCCACTCAAGGTTGGGTGATTCCTCCTTCTGTGACTCAATAGTGGTCTAGTACGGATTTGTGCTCACACGTACCGTCGAGTATATGGGGAGACCCCACTAGGTGATCATCCTTTATCCATAGGAAGCCGTGTCTGCCGCCTTACGACCCGTAACGCACCGAACACAGTATTCACGAAGATTGATTGTCGTACGGAAAGTCCTTGGTTTTCATATGATTGCCAAGGTGTATATGCAGTTTTATGGATTGTCTAGTAAACCTTTTGCATGGTTTCTCCAGAGTAGTAACTTTTGATCCTTTTTGGACTCCCTAAAAGAAAAGGCTCATTTGAGCATTTGTCACTTCAGGCTCATTAAACATTCGAAGGCAACTAGAGTCATCTTTTGTCCTTTTCTCGACTCTTTAAAGATGAAAATGTCAAGTTATGTCCTTGTGTCTTAAAATTTATTCGGCCACGTTCACATTTACCCTATTAGATATTGTTTGCATTAGTTTGAGTAGGATTCTTTCTCGTTAGTTTGCCTAGGATCTTTGAATCAAATCATCCTAGCAGAGTCATCGATCTCGTCTCCCATTCCAAGTGACCAAGGGTCTCCTTCTTCTGCTGCTCCTGAGACATTGGTTGGTAGTGGTACTCTCCCTGTTATTTTGAGTATCCAAGCGCTGAAATCCGGCGCTCTAGAAGATGATTTTTACGATATCCTTTGGAACCCTGTTGTGGATCCTTCCGAAGAGGAAACTCCTATTACACCTCCTGGTGCTTCGGTCCCAATGTCTTCCTCTGATATGGATGAAACATCCCCCATCATGAGTGGAACACCTGCTGTGACGAGTGTTGAAACTCCTATCTCAATGGAAACACCACCCTTCAGTGTCACCCATCTCAGTGGCACATTGCCCTTATGTTATAGGGTTTTGAGGGATGTTATCGGTTTTAGGAACTCTTCCTCGGGTACCATGTGGTATCGCAACATCACTCCCACTTCGGGATCTTTTATTGATCAAGTTCACCATACATTTGTCACTTAAGTCCTAACTATTCCAACTGTTTGTGTAGCTTCTTCAGCGCTTGTTGTTAGTGCCGTTACGGTGTCTTTGATTTTGACCACTATTGCTGGTCCGTCCCACAGTTCGGTAAATGGTGGCCAATTGGTACCTACATCCGGAGTTGTCGATCCTACACTTAGTGCCCCACCTTCTTCTGGTTCCATTCCAGAAGGGGGGCATACGATTAGTATTTGCAAACTATCCAGAATGCTGTCTCGCAAGGTCCATGTCATTGTTATGATCCCATAGGGCATCATATTTATCTTGGATCCTTGCCATCTCAGCCTGCGGTTGAGGTCTTAGTCTCATTAAATGTTGCTTTGGGCACCACTCGTTATGGTGGTGGCCAAGCACCTCCTGCAGATCAAGGACCGTCTTATCAAGGACCACCTTATCAAGGTTAGCCGTCTTAGACGCAACCTTCTTATGGGCGGTAGTATTACGAGCAATCTTATCCAGGGAAACCTAGAGGCCCACAAGGAAAACCCTTTCAGGGACAACCTTCGGCCTACGGTGGTCCATCTTTTACTTATCTTGGGAAACCCTCTCGAAATCCAAGACAACCTTATGTGCAACAAGGACATCCTGGGGTCCAGCAGGGATACCCTTTTGGTCAACCCTCTCGAAATCCAAGACAACCTTCTACGCAACAAGGGCAACCTGGGGTCCAACAGGGATACCCTTTTGGACAGGGTGGTCAGCCTTACGTGCAGCATGGCCAACCCACTGTCCAGTCTGGTCAACCATCTGGACAAGTTGATCAACCTCAAATTCAATCAGGCCAACCAACTATCCAGTCCGCTCAGCCATCTGGTCCATCAGGACAACCCTTAGCTATGCAAGGATAACCCAACACCCAGTAAGCTCAACCTTCTGGGCAGGTGGGTCAATCTCAAGCTCAACCAGGACAACCTTCTAGCCAGGTGGCTCCACCTAATCCTCTGAAGGACATCTTTCTAGGCCTGCTCAATCGGTCATGCAAATGTTGTTTCTTCTCAAGCTCCACCTAGTTTCCAGCCCCAGGCTGCGCCCCAGACCCAAGCTGGTATTCAAATGCAAGTTGGGTTTCAATCTCAACCTCCTTATCAAGCGCAGCCTGGCTCCCAGGCTCAGTATGGAGCCCACAACCTTATGGTTTCCAACAATCCTAGGGGCAAGCTTAGTTTGCTCCGTACCAAAATGATCAACCAATGCAGGTGACTCCTTATCAGAATTACCAGCAACAATATGTTTCTCCTGCAGGTCAAGTTGGTAATCAATGCAGTTCTCGGGGGCAAATCCAGGGTTAGCCATCTAGTTATGGCTATAACCCCTATGGAAAAAATCCCTACGGACAAAACCCCTATGGGCCAAGTCCATCCAGACAAAATAAATAGGGGCAACCAACAACTGGTTGGAACCCTGGTGCTACCCCTTACCCACGACCACAGATGTCCTTCAATCCTCAGTTACCCTTCTTAGAAACATTGGAACTGCCAGATGTGTCCAATTGACTAATGATCCTATCCTTCATAATCCATTCTGGCCACCTGTTCCAACAAAGATTCCTCGTGATTGTCCCAAATTTGATGGCAACGCTGTAGAAGACCCCCAACCCACGTTATGATTTATCATCTCTGGTGTTCGTCAAATTCGTGGCTTGATGATTCAGTCCGGCTCTGCCTTTTTCAAAGGACTCTCACTGGTTCTATTGCTAAGTGGTATATTGAACTATCTCGCGGATCCTTTCAAGATTTTAACTTGTTGGCAATGGAATTTTTAACTCATTTTCAGTTGCCAACTCGGTATAAGACGGGAACACATCTCCTCGCGTCTCTTAAACAAGACATGACCATGCACATATCCGATCATATACATGAATGGAGACAACATCATCATTTGACTAAGTTTTGGATTCCTAATCAGCTCTTGACCGATTGGTTTACAACGTCCTTTGTCCCTGCGATCGCAAGGGATATTGCTATCAGGGCATGTGAAACTGAAGAGCAGGCTATTGCGCGTGCTCAGTACCTTGACTTGGTTTATTCCCAATCTGGTACCCTATATGATTATTTGCCTGACGCCCCAAGGCCCTGCACGTCCAAAGCTCTGCCAAAGCCATTTGTTGATGGTGTCATTGGATCTGTAAATTCGTCCTCTAAGAAATCTTCCACGAACCTTTGGAAGCAAAATTCGAATGCTTCGAATGAAAATACTTCTCTGGCTGTGTCTAATTCTGGTAATGCTTCTGAGGTTAACGTCATCTAGTCCACCACGGCGGATAAAGCATTGAAAGGAAAAAAGAAGGGAAAAGGGAAAAATAAAGCTGATCAACCTAAGCAGGATTCCCCTAAACCTCCACCCGAGGAAGGAGCCAAACAAAAACCCAAGTATCCTTGTCTTATCTGCAATGAGGATCACTACACCAAAGACTACCCAAGGCGGTCTGAGGTTAGTCGCTTGTTTAAGGGTGCTCCTGGGACTCTTGCGGTGCTAAAAGAACCTTTCCCCTCGCAGCAAATGCAAATGGTGGCTGACGCATCCCAATCTTCTTCTCCCTTTGGTTCTCAAGTGTTCATGGCTGGAATGATTACCATTCACCTTACTACTCGAGCAAAAGAATATTCGTCACCCGCTGGGAAAGAGCCTGAGGTTCCCTCAGGCGCTCCTCTGCCCAGTTATGGTCTGCTCCATATCGAGAGACCTAGCACTAGGATGCCTATTCGATCCCCTCCTAAAGGTGTACTTCGGAGATCTTCTTACAACCCTAATGCTCGTGCTACCCAGCACTACAGCATTGTTGAGGACTTAGCTCAGGCTCCGTTAGCTATGTCCGCTCTAGAAATTCTCCAGAGCTGCCCCCCCCAAAGGAAGTCCTTGCTATCAGCTATCAGTGGCATCGACTCGGCCGACTCAGATTTGATTACTTTTGATCTCGAGAGCCATGTATTGAGACTGCCTCACCAAATTTCCTTCCTTATCCAGGTCATCATCAATTCTAAAACAATTCGTCGTACATTTATAGATGAAGGTGCCTCAACTTGCATGATGTCTGTTGCTTGTTGGAAGGCTATTGGTTCTCTGACTTTGAGTCAGTCTCCTACAACCTTGGAAGCCTTTGACGGGAGAGAGTCTCGCCCTTATGGTGTCCTCCAATGCTTGCCTATTACTTTGGAATGGAAGACTGTCGAAGTGGAATTTGAAGTCATTGATGCTAATCTAACTTACAACCTCCTTCTGGGCTGAAGCTGGACATATTCCATGCACATCGTGGCTTCATCTCTATTTCGTGTCATTCGTTTCCCTCATCAGGGGAAAATTGTCATAGTAGACCAGCTCTCTTTCTTTGCTTCCTCTTCTGAAGGCAACGTGCCTTTTGTGGAGCATACCTCCATTCCATTAGAAAGTGTGGGAGTTGGGCTCTTTAAAGTTCCCACCCTCATGGGTGTCTTTTCACTCCCACCTCCGAACGTCGCTTCTATCAATATGATTTCAGTTCGCTATGATCCTTGGGTTCTTCCCCTCATTAACTAGATAGAATCATGGGGTGATGAGATGTCGTTGAGTCCCTCTGAGCTCAACTACATCGAGATTGTTTCTGTATTGGCTCCTCCTCTTGAATCTGCTTCTTTGAGCAGAGCTCTTGACTCGTATGCTCATTCCCCTTGGCATGGAGACTATGCTTCTTCGGATCGTTTAAAGGAAACATTTCCTTTTGATGAAGCCATTATAGAGACTATGTCTCTCAAGGAACCCCCTTGGTCCCATCTTTACCATCGTTCCTTGTTCCTCCCTACCCATCAGGAAATGCTTGCTTGTCTCGAGCAATTTGCTCGTTGTCTCTCCGCACAACCCCTTAAGACACCCATCCATGTATATCAAGTGTCCTCTAAAGGGAACATGGGAAACATCACGCAAACCTAACCGATCGACATCTCCGTTAAACCAGGGATTGTCGAGCATATCCATGTTGGAGTAACTTGTACTCCTGAGGAAATTCAGCTTTATACTGGTCTTTTTCGCGAATTTTGTGACGTGTTTGCTTGGTCTTATGAAGAAATGCCTAGCATCAACCCAAGTATTGTGGTACATGAGATACCCACGTATCCGGGAGCTAAGCCTGTCCGACAGCATTTACGCCCTATGCACCCCCGAAAGGCTGCAGCCATTAAAGAAAAATTTGAAAAGCTTCTCAAGGCTGGTTTTATCTACCCCATCCCACTCACAGATTGGGTTTCCAATATCGTCCCCGTGAATAAAAAGCAGGGTACCATAAGGGTCTGTGTTGATTACTGTGGTATTAATCGAGCCTGTCCAAAGGATAACTACCCCACACCCTTCATTGACCAACTCATTGATGAGTGTGCCAGAAGTGAAATATACTCGTTTATGGACGGTTTCTCTGGTTATAACCAGATTAATATCGTGCCAACCGATTAGCACAAAACTGCCTTTATCTGTCCATGGGGCACTTTCGCCTACAAAAATCTCCCTTTCAGTCTGAAGAACGCCAGTGCTACCTTCCAACGCGCGATTTCCTATGCATTCCATGATATTTGACACATCGTGCAACCTTACCTGGATGATCTACCAGCTCATTCACCTAAGCGTCAAGACCATCACGCTCATCTTCGTGAAATATTTCTCTGCTGTTGACACTACCGTATTCGGCTCAATCCACATAAGTGTGTCTTCTACGTAGAGTCTGGCAAACTTCTCGGGTTCATCATCTCTCGAGAGGGCATCCATTTGGACCCCCTTAAAGTCGAGGCCATTCTGAATCTTCCTCCCCCTGCTTCTTTACAGCAATTGCAGAGCTTGTAGAGTAAAGCAAATTTTCTACGATGCTTCATTCTGAACTATGTCGAGGTGGCCAAAGGCTTTACACGGTTACTAAAGAAGGACACCCCTTTTCGTTGGGATGCTGCCGCTCAAGAGTCCTTCGAGCACCTCAAGGCTCTCCTTGTTTCTGCTCCTTTGTTGCGTCCTCCTAATTACCATCATGATTACACTTTGTATCTAGTCGATGCCGATACCACTATTGGCATGGTTCTCGTTCAAGATGATGATGATGAAACTGAGCATGTCGTTTATTATCTTAGCAAAAATTTATTAGATACGAAATATCGATATGCTCACATCGAGAAGTTGGCATTGGCCGCCGTTTGTGCCATCCAACGTTTCCACCATTATATCTTCTTGCGCACTACGATAGTGATTTCTTATTGCAACCCAATGACGTACATCTTGTTGCGTCAGGTACTGGGGGGAAGTACTCGAAGTGGATTGTTATCCTCCAAGAGTTAGACTTGGAATTCACTACTGCCAAGTCCAAGAAATCCCTTGTTTTCGCTGAATTGTTGTTCTCTTTGCCATCTATTACTGCACCCTCTCAGTTAGAGGACCATATTCCAGACGAAACCCTCTTCTTAATCAACACTCTTGATCCCTAGTACGGGGATATCATTGTCTATTTACAGACATCTTATTTTCATCCCGAGACATCTAAGGATGCTCAACGATGGATTCACCATCAATCTCAACCATATCGCATTGTTGGGGACACCCTGTACCATCTCGGCGTTGATTCTGTTCTCTGCCAATGCTTAACACTCGAGGAAGATGAGAGAGTTTTAAATGACTGCCATTCTGGTGCCTGTGGTGGTCACATGCTCGGATATGCTACTACTCAGAAAATCCTCCGTGCTGGTTACTTTTGGCCCTCGATCTTTAAGGACTGCATTCTTGCCGTCCGCTCTTATCACGAGTGTCAAATCTACCAACAGAAGATGTGTGTGCCTCTCGCTCAACTGCACCCCGTTGTTACTATCGGCCCTTTTGCAAAATGGTATTGATTATACGACCTGTAACCCTGACTCGGTCGGGGAGCATGGGTATATCATCGTTGCCATTGATTACTTCACAAAATGGGTTGAGGAGATGCCCACATTACCTGAAGACGGTCACACTTGGGCGCAGTTTTTATTTAATCATGTTATCTCACGGTTTGGAGTCCCTCAAGCCATCGTCTCTGATCATGGTAAGCATTTCCGTAATCATATGATGACTGATCTTACAACCCAGTTGGGCCTACGACATGATAGCTCGACTCCATACTATCCTCATGCCAACGGCCAAGTAGAAGCCGTCAACAAGGTTCTAGTTATGATGCTTCAACGAACCATTGGCATGCATAAGTCCAACTTGCACTTAATGTTGTTCTCTACCTTGTGGGCCTACCGAACCTCTGTGAAGGATGCCACTGGTTTCACTCCTTTCCAATTAGTTTATGGACTGGAGGTTGCCCTTCCCATCGAGTGTGAGATCCCTTCTTTGAAATTATCCTTCGAATTACTCCCTGACACTACTCCGGTAAAGGAACACCTTCTTTACCTGGAGCGGCTAGACGAGACTCGTTGACTAGCATCTCTAGCTATTGAAGCCTAGAAGAAGAGAGTGAAAACCCACTTTGATCACACTGTACATCCTCATTCTTTTGTTGAGGGAGATTTAATCCTGCTCTGCAATCAAGCCAATGATAAGCTCGGGGCAGGAAAATTCGAGCCCATGTGGCATGGGCCTTACATTGTAAAGAGAGTTTTGCACAAATGGGCCTATGAGATGATTGACTATGAAGGGAATCCCCTGGATAAGCCTCGGAATGGGCTTTACCTGAAAAAATATTATGCGTGATTACAGGCACTCTATTTTTTTACATACGTTTGCTTTATCAGGTGTGTTGTGTGTGCATGTTTTCATTTTTTGGCTTTGTGTGTCAGCATGATTGCAGCTTATTGTGTCCTTTTGCTTCTCGTACAAATGTCTAGTTCGCATTACGTTGGTTTCACCGATGGTGCCTCCTGCAGTACACGCAATCTTTCTTCTACGGCATGGGTGATCTATGATCCTCATGGTGAGCTAGTAGACCTTCAAGGGGTTTTTCTAGGTTGTACCATGAACAATGTTTCTGAGTATAGTGTTGTGATTGAGTTACTGGCAGAGGAGATCAATCTCGGTATTCAAACATTGGTTGTCAACCTGGATTCTCAGCTTGTCGTCCACCAGCTCAATGGGCGATATTCCGTCAGAGACCATCGGATTTTAAGGTTATATCTACATGTTAAGTTGTTGGAAAGCAATTTTGATTTCATCACATATCAACATATTCCAAGATGGTTTAATACGTTAACTGATGTATTAGACAGACATTTGCATAACATGTAATTAAAACAGTATAAGAAGCATAAAAAACACAATAAACCGTAAGCATATGTATATATTATATATTATTTATATATATATTATTATATATATATATTATATATTATATATATTTATTATATATTATATATATTTATATATATTTATATATATATATAGATATATATTGTCAAAAGTTTGCACAGCGTGTATAACATACATAAGAAAAAATACATGTTCATATTAATACATCTGGAGATGACATGTCTCTCAAAAAATATGCATGAAAATAAAGCCTAGATGTGTAATCCCTATGGTGCTCATGATAGCACGTCACTGCACGCACTAGGCGTATTAAGAGATGGTGGATGCGACTGGGCACTCCCACCGTATTTCTCTGGTAGGCTAATGGGACATCCGCTAGCCGAGCATTATCTGGAATACCCCGAGAAATACCCTCAAAGTTCTGTATTAGTTCTCCCCCCTTGGCACCCTCTTCCTGAGGGTCTACTGTAGACTGGTTTCTCCTCGAGATAGGAGACATGCCGGCTGGTCGCTCTAGGCCAATGTCTACATATACATATAATCGTTGTTAGGACAAACATGTATTAACAAACAAATCATAAAACATGAAATCAAAAAGAGGTCATACCTAATTCCTCATCCCAATCCTCTCCCTTTGTCAGTGGGAGGTTTGGTTCGCCTGTAAATTCAGTCCCTGCATAGGGCCAATCCTCGACCACGATCAGCTGGCGGTGGAGCCACCCAAAAAACTCTGGCCTCCAAGAAATTTGTTGGCCTCCTCCCCCTCTAGGCATCAGTGCTACCCAGTGAGCCATTCTTGGCTCTCGTGGCATCGGATCAGGTACGATGGCTCCTTGGCCTTGAAAGATTGGTAACCATTCTAGAATGAATGTTACCAGAATAGAACCATACCCAAACTACTGCAGTTTGCCTCGCTTACTTTTTGTAAGCTGTCTCTTCATGTTTGTAGTCATTGCCGTGGCCCAATCGAAGATAGTGGGATTCAGACACTCTGTGGCCAAAATGAGTTGGTTTTTTGTTGCCTCGTGGGGTGCCTACGCCCCCATGGCCCGTGTGATGGTAAATAACACCGCTTTGAGTGTTAGATCTCGGATGGTGGAAATATCCACCTTTGCACTTCCAGATTTGAATTGTGCCCCTAGGCACACCCGTTCCATCACCTCGCCCATCTTCTCACCAGATGGTCTGCTACCTATCAATATGGGCACCGGCCCTCTGTGTGACAATCCCATGATGAAGTAGATGTCAGAT
The DNA here is from genome assembly GCA_000404065.3 of Pinus taeda. NCBI lineage: Eukaryota > Viridiplantae > Streptophyta > Pinopsida > Pinales > Pinaceae > Pinus > Pinus taeda. The sequence continues at coordinate 11,995 of APFE030476769.1, read as the reverse complement.
ACATCCAGTTCCAACACGTGATCTCGTATTCGGAACACTTGCTCGTGTTTGTCCCAAAGATTGATTAAGTACCGTAAGAGCTCCGGTTAAGCTCATAATTAAGGCGTGAGGAAGCATTTTTTTAGCCCGCAATTCGCAAGGGCATCCATGCAACCTTTGTCTTCTATGGCCAATTCATCCACTCTGTCATGCTCCCTTTCTTTCCATTGGACTACCATTTTGTCTGTTTCCCTGCATCCACATGATGAAAAAACATTAATTAGATCCCTGATAATCTAGGAAATGGATTGAAATGCATTAACAATGTTAAAATTTGAAAAAGAATGTGCTCATTCATTGGCGCGACTATTTTTAAAACAGTCGCACCCATTGGCGCTAGCCTTTGGAGTAAAAAGGCCCATTGGCACGGGTCCGTGCCCAATACCTGCACCAATGGGTGCAGCCCTAGTTTTTCAAAGACCTCCCACAGAGATCGAATGAGGACGCAAAAACTATTAAAAAATGGGCGAAATGGAGTATGAGGAAGCGCCTCTTACCTGGAACCGATGATGCTCCAAATGGTCGCACAGAATTGTCAAAATTGTCACCTGAAGATCGCACACCAAAAGCACTATTGTCGCTCTCCAATGAGGTAAAAGTAAAAAGTAATTTTGGCTTTTGCCATTTTGACATGTTTATAGCTTTTTAAACTCTAAATAGGTTTTAAAAGTCATTTTTCACTAATATTTTAATATACTTTTGTCGAAAATGGGTTTCAGACTTGTTTTTGTCTAGCGACACGTTTTTATGCGACTTAGACGGTGAAACGAGTTGTATTTTATACTTTTTCAGACTCGATAAATACACAAAAAAGTCATTATGGAGTCATCTTTTTGCTCTTTTTTGACTCTCTAAATATGAAAAGAATGCCGAGTTATTCCTCTCAACTCGCTAAATGTAAATGAGAGGTGATCTTCTTTAAACTCTTTTTCGACCGTGTAAAGACAAAAAGATTGTTGGGCCCCTGTCGTTTCAAGCTTGTTAACGGTTATGAAATGGCGTGGTTTTGATCACGTTTTTACTTTTTTAGGTCGAAATCACTAATCATGAAAAGTACTCCTCGATCATAATGGTCAGGCAGTTCTTTCAAGCATTGTTTTATACTTTTTCGGGCTCGAGAGACACAACTTTACGAAAAAGGACACCCCTGGAGTTTATTTTTTGCTGTCTTTTCAAACTCTCTAAACATGAAAAGACATCGAGTTCTTCCTCTATCAGACTTGTTAAAACTTGATGACATTGGATTCCGTCGAAATGACGCTTTACAAGCATATGCTATCCCTGTCAAGCTTGTTAATAAAAATAACTGGGGTACTCGCAAGAAATGGTGGGGAAAATGGAAGCAGAATCATTGTCGTGTCGGCAGTATGTCACTCTTGAACATGGCACTTGTATGCATTCGTGTTTGGGTGGAGACATCTCATCTCGTTTTTCACTTGCCTCCGTGAGTTTGGGTGATCTTGTTTGACCTCTCATCTGCTCTTTGCCTTGTCACCATGACCTCTAATCATTTTATGTCAAATACTGCCAAGTCCACTTTCGTGCCGTTGATATGTTCAAGAGAAGTTGACCTCTGTGAAATAATCAACCTCCCTCTGATAACTCACATAAACCTGATTCACAAAAATAGTATCTTCCTCTGTCTCGCGTCGATGGTGTGGGAAACACTATGGCCCACCTTCAATCAAGGTCGTTTCTTGTCGACTTCAGCTCATTATCCAGGAAGTTGACCTAGAGACTGCCTTCAGGTGCCTTGGAGCTTGCATGCCTCAATGGTAGGTTCTTCGTGTTCGACGCAGGGTTTTCATCATTGGCCTCTGATCAAATGATTCTATGGGTGTTCGACGCTGGCTCAGTGATTCGCACACCGTAGATTGTACCTATAGTACCTTGAGGGCCATTGTCATTATTGGTGGTACCTCTCGCATTTGCTAACAATTTTCATCATTAGCTGGTAATCAGATGATTTTCTTGCATGTTTGACTTCGACTCCCATATTCGCATGCTTGAATTTGTACTTTGTTCGGATCAAGATGGAGTGCAAGAACCTGGATTTTTTCTGTTGGGATCCAGGCTACAATTTTTGTGGATTATTATGATTATTACATGACTCATTCACTAGATGGTTGTGACCATGTCTTAGTCTACTTATCGATCCTGACTGGATGGATGCCTCCATATCTTGGATCTAGATTCTTATGTACTCTGCTATGGATGGCTGCGCCCATACCACATATATCATGTACTTGAGATATCAGTTGTACTTCTCCATGCAGGTTTTCCGGTGGCAGTTTTTTCAGTTGGACATGTTCTTGTAAAGAATTTCAGCCCTCTCTCTCTCGGGCCTCATGCTTTAGGGGGCATCTGTTACACAAAAATTTGTCACCGTCCCTGCTACCCTTCTCCCGCATCTTGGAGGACTCATTCCGGGACCTATGAAAAGTGACATGGCCTGCAAACACTTGCATTACTTTCCCCTAAACATGAGCTTCATTTGCCCTAAAGACATCTCCTGCTAAAAAACCCTAAAAATAGCCATTTTTCCATTGGTGTGGTTCCATAGTGCAGCCCTCGCGCCAATGGGGGAAATCCTCCAAAGAGGGTGTGCCAGTTGGTGCTCTGTCACAGAGTCGCACTCGCGCCAACCATAATCAATGGCTCTTTTTAACAAACAAACAGTGGAAGATTCATCATAACAAATTCCTGGACTGAATCTATCTTGAGTTGGGTGGTTTGGCTATGGGTTTCCATAGAGAGGAAGTGGTTTGCCACCTCTCATGGAATCTTCCTTTGTGATAAATCCAATCCCATGATTATTGTGGATGATCCCAACTCCCCTTCTGCCATCTATAAGAGCTTGTCAATTTTCCTTTGCAAGCTAGTTCCAGAGTTCTAGAGATTGAGAATTGTATAGTTTCCAAGAGCTTCATGCTGCAAGAGCCTTCTTCATCCCCATAAGGCCAAATCCAAGTAAGGAGATTCTTGTCCAATGACCAAAGGGAGAGAGGCTTGTTGCTATTCCCAACAAGCTTTGCAAGACATGTGTTGCTGACTACCCAGCCAAAGGAGGATCTAATGTCGGAACTATGGTTATATTCTTCTTTGATTATTATCAATAAACGACTATTGTTATGGTTCCACTCTTATTGTTATTTGTAATGATGATGAGTTATGTCCTTTCTGACTGATATATAGTTGAATATGCTGGATTTTATGTTTGTGTTTGTGTCATTTCTTGTATGTACAGGTGTCCATTCATGGAGATCATGGGGATCGTGATCTGTCGGAGCAAAGGAACAAGAGCATCACCTCTTCTACAAGCACTAGCGTTGGAATCCAGGTAGGCCCTCATCATTGGTATTTAATTTACAATTAGAAACTTGCGCGGTAGCATTGTATGATTGTTGCTAGACCTGACCTGGGCTAGTAGGGATTTCCTCTGTCCATAGAGGGGATTTACCTTCTCAACAGGTCTGACCATGAGAGGAACTCCGAAATATTTTGAGTGGAGGGAGTCCGTTTGGAAGCCAAGGATTCTAGAGGTATTTCTTTGATAGAAATGTTAGTGTTTAAGAAGAATTTTTTTTATTTTGAAAGATTAACTTCCATACCTATTGCCATCGCAAAAACCTTAAGGATTTGATTGTATGTTGAAGCTTCTTTGACTGTGGAGATTCCTTGCAGCATGGGGTCATCAACAAATTGTTGGTGTGTCAGTGTCTAACCATTCTCAGCAACTTGAAGGCCCTTAATTCTTCCCATGATTTTGGCCTCCTTGATAGATCTCCCAAGTCCTTCCATCATAAGGATGAAGAGAAAGGGAGAGAGCGGGTCTCCATGTTGAAGGCCTCTTGAAGGAATGAAGATCTCTTAGGGAGAGCCATTGACCAAAATTGAAAAGCTGGAAGTAGTCACCAGAGCCATCACCCATCTGACCCAATTGTTATCGAATCCAAAGGCCGTGAGTACCTTCTTGATGTAAACTCAATTGACTTTGTCATAAGCTTTGCTGATATCCAGTTGCATGATCATCCCTACCTGCTTTTTGTTAGTGAGAGAGTGAACCACCTCATGGGCTTGAATGATATTATTCAAAATTTGTTTGCCCTCCACATAACCTAATTGCTCCTCCGACACCAATGAAGGAAGGAGAGGTTTGAGTCCATTAGCCACTACCTTGGATATTATCTTGTATACTACACTGCATAAAGCTATGGGTCTATACTTATCTGCTATTTGTGCTAAGTCCTGTTTGGGAATCAGGGATATGAAGGAGGTGTTTAGAGCTTTTAGGATAGTTTTACTACCCCTTGAATCCTCTACAACATTTAAAATATCTAGTTTGACTATGTCTCAACATGCTTTAAAGAAATCCACATTAAAACCATCCAGGCTAGGTGCTTTTCTATTCTGCATTTCTTTGAGTACCTCGCTAACCTCCTCTTCAGTAACTGGTATGTTTAGGTTAATATTATCCTCTCTAGACACCAGCTTAATGATATATCTTATAATTTCCTTTATTTATTGCTCCATGTCTGGATTGTTTTCTTGTGAAATGTCTCAGAAATGTTCAACCAACACTGCTTCAATATCCTTATGTTTGTTCTAAAACTCCCCCTTCTTGTCCTTTATCCCCAGAATTCTATTGAATGCTCTATTTTCCATAGTGGATTTATGGAAAAATCTTGTGATACATTCTCCTTCTTTGAGCCATTGAACTCTAGACTTTTGCCTCTAAAATATTTCCTTTTGTTTGAATAGTATTTCCCATTCATTTTTATGAAACCAGCTCAAGAAAGATAGAAAAGATAGATCAACGCCTTGGAATTCACCTTCTTCGAGGGGGAAACCTCCTTTACATTACATAAATGAACAATTCTTGGATGATTCAAATGACAAAACCTCCTTTCTATATATAGGAGTCTAAGGAGTCACAATATAAACCAGCCGACCTAACAATA
>APFE030476764.1:0-14252 GCA_000404065.3 Pinus taeda | reverse complement strand
CCAAATCTTGTAGTGCATTTGTATTTTTTTTGGCATAAATAATGTTGAGGATCTGTATCCCGAGGGTTGAGCTCATGGAGGTTATGTCCCATTCATTATAACACATATAATTTTAGATATTTTGTTATGTTTTCGACCAATCGAAAGTCGATTTGATGACATGTTGGTTGGCTTGTTGATTTGCTATAACACAGGGCTTGTGGGTGACACTTTTAATACATAATATTTGTTTATGTCATTTCAACCATGGGCACTTGTTATAACTATAGCTCTGTGGTCCTCATGACTGTTTGACCTCCTATGGTTTTTCTACTTTGCATGACTCTTCATATTCTGAATGTGTCCTTTGGAATTCCACTTTAAAATACATTTTGAATAGGTAATTACATAATCCACAATAATGATGTTGCATATGATGACTTGTGATAGGACATGACATGAAACTGATGATATGGACTGCATGATGATGTGAAAATGCCAAGTTGTCCTTCTTGCTGCTTCTTTCTTTGTGTCTTCTTAAAAAGATGGTACATGTTATCCTTCTTCCTCCTCCTTATGACTTGAAGATGAAGAGTTTTCCATGTGATCTTGATCTTGATCTTCTGTAATAGTCTGATGTTCCTTCGTCTTCCCACTTGATGATCATCTTATCTCTTCAGCTCCATATGTGTCTTCTATCATGTCCTCCTTCTCCATCTCCCTCTTACACATCTTGCCATAGCATGATAGAGTAACTGCATCTACAATCCACTCATGAAAAGATGACATCAGTCCGATAATCCCCTAGTGTAAGATTGTGCATATTGATCCACTGATTGAGCCAGAACCAATTGATAGGCTAGGAAAGAGGCTTAATATCTATGCAATTGTGCATCACAGTCAGTAAGGGGTGAAGTTTGAGCCTTGAGATTGCACAATGCACAGTTCAGGCTAGACTGAGGAAGAATATTACGCAGTTTGGGAGGTCAGTGAGCCAGGCTGAGGGGTTGGCTACTGTTTTAGTCAACTACACAGTTTTGGGAGGCAAAGCAGATTTGGTGATTGTGTAGTTGCACAACTCAAGAGATCAAGGATTGGGCTTGAGGTGTAAGACTATGCAATGTGCAATTTAGGCATGGCTGGAGGGAATGATTGCGCAGTTTTGGAGGCCAAGGTGTGGGCTTGAGCATTGAAAATGCGAAATGCGTGGTGTTGGAAGGAGCTTGGATGGAGAGAAAAATTGTGCAATTCTAGGACTCATGGGCTGGGCTTGAGCACTGAGGTTGCAAAATGTGCAGTTATGGGAGGCAAAGATTTCACATTGTGCAATTCAAAGATACAAGGTCACTGCTTGACGGATAAGACTACGCAATGCAAAGTTCAGGAGGGCTGGATGAGGTTAGGTGGTTGGAAATTTTTTGAAATTTGGCTGAGTGTGGGACCAAAGAGATTGTTGTGAACAATGATATGACTTGACTATGATCACACACTTGAAACAATTTGATCACATAACAACATAGATCATCCAGAACACATTAACAACATATTTCCCTCAATGCGACAACTTTGCGATGACTTTACGACAAGTGCGACACTAAAGGTACACTTTCTGAAAACCATGACGACACTTGTGCGATAGTGCTTAAAAATTTGGGAATGGGTGTGAATGGCGTTTACATGGTTAGACCAATGCATTCGCATGAATATAACCCCTTGAAACCGCCAGAACAAGCATACATACATTATGCAACATCTAACATGCGAAAATGTGACAATTTCTAGAATGAGAATGACTCTTGCGATATGTGAACGACAGTGAAAGTAAAACATGCTAGAGCAAAGATAACATGAAAATGACACTAATTAAAGTGAAAGCAAGTGAAAGCGACAACCAAAAACATGAAAATGACACTCGCGAGAACAAAGGTGCACGGAAGCGAAAGTTTGCAAAACTCACCAAAATGGAAGTACAAACAAAAATAGAATGTGAGAAATTATTGTTGTGAGTGCGCACTATCGACATGGATTGGAAATCGCACATGCACAATCTTAATGGAACATGGTATTCTTGTCCAAGCTTGCGTAAAATAATGCACTCATGCACTTGTTACTGATGAGCATGTGTGAGCAAGTGACTTCGACACTTCCAATCTAAGAAGGGATCTCAAAAATCATTAGCTGACCAAGAAGTGGTTATGTGACTGATCACAAGATCCACAGTAGGCTCCAAAATTCAAGTGTATGAAAAATTTTGGAGGGTGTTTGTTGCATCGACAACACAACCTCAACACATATTTGGATGTAGGAAAACATGTTATTTTTTGGCTCTAATTCGTGAATATATGTTCGAATGTTGTTTCCTATGGATATGAGAAAATTGTGACTCTGATAGTTCAAAAACAACATGTGGTAGATGGACCCAAAGTGGTATTTTAGAAGATGCATCAACATTTGGGTCAAAATCAAGGGTTCATTTATTGTGATACATTACTGTTTTTTTCACTAAGTAAAAATCATTCTTGAAATCAAATTACCAATTCTCCTAAAGCTTGAATACCCTCAACCATAAAAGAACTACAAGGGTTTTCCTCTTATCAATGCCATCAAATTCTTCTACTTCCTTGTACCCATTGATATTGGGGAAGGCCACAATCCGGTGAATTTCCTTATCAATCCTCTTTCTTCTAGCACAAGTGATTTATGTCGAGGATTTGTATAAGGTAGGATGACTTTTGGCAAATGGATTCACTTAGTAAATTCACTAAAAAGCTTATTAGGGTGTGGGACATCAAAGCCTTAGTAGAGGATTGAGAGAGGTTTGCTTTTGGATCCAAGTTTGGGAGGTCCATTAAAAGGGCTAAGATTAGAAGAGGTAGAGTGATTTGGCTATTGTTTCAGCAATTGGAGCACTTTTTTGGTATTTTAAGGATAATTTTGGAATGCATTTTGTTCAATATTACAAGGAAAATTTGTATTCTTCTTTCATTTTCCTTTAAATGCATAATTAACCTATTTTAAGTAAAATTTCCTCTACAATATAATATAAAAGTTTGTATTGAATTACCAACTTATTTTTCAACCAATAACTCAAACTCTTTACATAGTTTGGAAAGTTCATGTTTAGTTTAGAATGTACACCCATGTAGATATTGTTTTATGATGAACAACCAAAACAAAGTAAAATGCGCCACCCAATAAAGACTTGGTTTGTATAGAACCGTATAAATTTATATGCACAAGGTGAAACACATCCTTATCTTTATTTTTAATCCTTTCATATTCAAAGTTATTATATTGCATGTTTATTACAATCCACTAATTCATTGAGAAACTCTTAACCACCTCATTCTTTTGTAACAAAATTAAACTTACAATATTTAGGTAACCATATCTCAAGATGCCACAACTATTATAGTGACATACTAAATAATGTTAACGGTTAACCTACTTCACTTTCCTTTAATTCATTTTCATTACATTTAATCTAATGTGTTAAAATTATTCATTTTTATTACATTTAAGTGAGTATGTGAGAAAATAAAAAATCTTTTAACACATTCTTCCTCAACAATGTTAATTTTTTTTTGTATTCTGGGTTTTATCTCCATAAAATATTTTGTCTTCCATTCATAGTAAGACTCTCAGCCAATAATGGGACTCTACCGTTCTTGTTGTTGAAGATTTGGCTTTGTATTGATTTTCTATCATGGTCATGGTCTCTGCCGGAAGAATGGACAACTCTGCCACAATAATGGGACTCTACCGTTCTTATTGTTGAAGAATTGGCTTTATACTTGATTCTATATCATGGTCATGGTCTTTGCTGGTTGGGGTACCTTGATGATTTTCGTATACTTTGCATATTTTGCAGATTCTTATATCAAACTCTTCGAAAAGAATTCTAAGCTGTAGCCCACTCATTTGTCATACAATTCAAGGTCTCCACAAAAATTTGGCAATCATGGTAACTCAAACCAAACATTGGATCCCTCTGGAAACGTCTCTTTAATATTCCACTTTTTGAATTACTCATTTATGTTATTTCTATTACTTTGAACTAATTTTTTGTGCTCTCGTAGTGGAGTCCTCAATGTTTGTTGGGAGGAGTTGGAAAACGGCGGATAACATTTTCAAGGTTATGTTGTACAAACGGGGCATATGCTTTTCAACTTTGTTTATTTCATCTACGTCTGTTTTACGTTTCTTTATAAAGAGAGTAATTTTTAACAAATCACTAAATCAATCATTAAGTGATGGGCTTAGTGTATGAGCTCATTAAGTATACACTCACACTAGCATCTATGAGTTGGCGTCAGTTCAATTGACAAACCAATCCCACTATTGAAAGGATGTGTTTTTCCTTGTAAAATTCAACCTTTCATGTGGCTACCCATGACAACATAGTAATATATCACTATAACTTGCCCTTTTTGGGTAAATCTCAAAATCTTTTGATGTTTTAGGTTTTAATGTTTTAGGTTTACATTTCCGCAGATGTCTAACAATAACCAGTTAAACTACATATCTCTGAGATCAAGGAAATTTAACAGTTTCACAGCTGTGCATGGCTCAAACATTCTGATACACTGACCGTGAAGATTTTTCTACTATGTTTCTCATTATCAAAATTTTAACTGTTCCTTTTTTATTACGAGAAATATAGACACCTATGAAAATTTCAGCGATATTAGTGTTAAATTAATATTAATAGTTTTTGGAGTCGGTACAATTTGTCAAATGAATTTATCAAAGGTTAATGGAAGAATTTTTCAAAGGCTAATAAATAGCATAAAAAAGCATTTTTCTAGTTAAAAAAAAAATAACAGACAGATACCAACGACTTTATCAAAGGTTAACGGAAGATTTTTTCAAAGGGTAATAAAAGGCATAAAAAAGGCACTTTTCTAGTTAAAATAAAAAATAACAGGGAGATACCAACGACTTCCAAATGCAGCCAAATATAACTAAGCACAAAGCAAAATGAGTCATAAGACTAAAAATCAAAGACGGGAGCAAGTATTTGCGAATTTGTCACATAATCTGGTAAACTTGCATGTAAAAGCAAAGAGTTAGAATTTTTTTATACAAATTATTCACAAGTAATTATCCAATTCACAACTCCACAATCCCTCATTAACCATTAGATATAATATTCATTAGTACATCAAGTAAGTTGCAATAAAAGACAATAAATTGCATAACCATTAACCACCACTGTGGTAGTGTAATAACATAAAATGTCTCATGAATCCTTGCTACCATTTCATGATTTCCTTAACCATATTAATTAATCTCATACTTGGACATTATGGTTATGCCATCAAATAAAGAACCATCAATATCAAGGATTCATCATCATCAAACTGACACAAAAGGCAATCACACCATGGAACACCAATATACCCTAGAAACCCTGTAGGCTGAAAACCAACAAATGTGTTTAATCTCATTATTAAACGCTCGTGAGGGATTTCACCCCACACTCATTGGCTTATAAGGGATTCCATCCCTTACCATTGTTATAAAATCATTACAATGAATTATCATTAAGTTGTCACATAACTAGCTAAAATCTAATACAGTTTTCATGTAATCTTTTACTTACATACCGCCACATACAACATTCCTTGTAGCATGATTGTTCTAGCAATGTACGATCTTGCAACTTGAACTCATCTGCATGGACCATTGATCACTTTCCTGCCACAATGTTAACATCACTTTCCTCTGGCACCAACTGCCATCGTTTCTTGTTAATGTTGTCGTCAACAAGCTTGGGCAACAAGATTAGATACCATATTAATGAATCAATAATCAACCTCTAAAAGAGATCTTTTTAGCATCTACTCATATGCATGAGCAAGCATGACATGTTATTTAATTAGTACACATACTCAAGTAAATATTGTTTGACCTCCACAATGTTTATTTACACTAATGCATAATTCTCTTTAAGAGTTCTAACTCATTAGTTCTACTAACATGTATAACACATTCATTATATCTTCATACATGTAATATATCTTCATAAATGTAATACACTGCTATTTCTATGCTTAAGCACATATGTTCTTTTCACATAGTTATTTTTCGAGAACTCAACATAATCTCTTAAACATACAAAGAACATAACTCCATATCATAATGACTATTCTTTGTGCATACCATTGCTTATCATATTAGCTCTTCTTTAATGTATGCAACACATATTCCCTTCATTAGAATACTACCATCATTTCATACAACAAACCACATACCTCTTTCTTAAAGGAAGTCATTATAACCTCATTTCTCTATCTTCCTATATGAGGGTTTCTCAAGCTTCCCTTTCAAGAAATTATTAAAGATATCCATCTTTATGCATAAAAATCATGATACAAAAAAACAAGGTATACTTACCCTTTATGCATCAAAATCAAGAAATCAACACAACTCATTTAACAAGACAATCTCTTAAAGAGATTATTATTTTCAAGAAAGTTAACATGATCACTTTCTCTATGTACACACAGACTCATATTTCCAAAGTCTTAATAGCTACCCTTATGTGCATGCAACATGTATTATTTCCTAACACAATTACTTTTACTTCAATGCACATAGTCTTTTCATGAAACAAGTATGGATTCTTGCTCTTGCATGAACACTATTCATGTGTGTCTTTTAAGGAAAGAATCTCTAACTTTGTTTTTCAAGAAATCTCTTATAAAGTCACATGCATGAAGAATGCTCTCTTTTTCTAAAAAGACACTATATTTGTGTATATAAAACATACGTTTTTCTTCAAGAAAGATTGATTGATTATCGATGTGCCAAGAAGCACATCATATAGCAATTCCTATCATGCATGCAATGCATAAATTTTCCACAAAAAACTTCCAAATTAACTAATATCCCAATGCAATAAAGCATATATCCATTTTTAATAAAATCCAACTTAACCTCTATTTCTTTTATATGCCTTCTTTTTCGATAAATGCAATATTAACTTCTATTTCTTTAATACGCAATTTTTTTTTTTTTTTTTTTTTTTTTTTTTTTTTTTTTTTTTTTGGTCCATAAATACAATATTAACTTCTACATTTTTAATATGCATTCCCTTTTCCCAAAATGCAATAGCTATTGTTTGAATATGTATTCTCCTCACCCAAAATAGCAATTTCTATGAGCAAAATAACCTATACTTATTTCAAATACTAACACAAACTCCTATATTTTCCAAGATTTGGCATAGACATTTATCTTGTCATGGATTGAGCGTCCAATAGTGAAGGCAGTGCACCTGAAACAGTAAGTTCTTGATTTTCTGCTACGGTTTTGTCTTGACAATGGCAAATGCCGAAACAGATCCGGTTCTTCACAATGCCATTGAAAAAGCGTTTGGATTCCCGGACGTCAGAGGAGTCTGGCAAAGCCTCTGGCTCTCGGCAGCGCTTTTTGAGTGCGACCGACATGATTGAATGACGGACGAGAGATTTGAACACGGAACATAACAATGGTGATAGCTCGGCTGCATTGAAGAGCTACTCTGGAAGTTTTCCATTCGAAACCTCGGTGGAAGTAATCCTTCAAGCTGCAACCACGCGGAGGGTAAGAACCTTCCATAATTTATACGTTTAAACCACTAACCATTATAGTAGTTGCAACAAGATCAATAGACGTGAAATTACATGGTTTCGTAATTTCTAAAACTGAGATTCCATCCTCAAGACCTCAGTCCAGAGTCACTGCTTTCTCCAGCCAGTGAAGCTTGATACCCGTACATTCTAAACCTTTCAAAGACTTGAAGAGGCGACAAGATCGAAACCGTTAGCAGAACCAAACGGCAAAAGAATGAACTGTGCAAACCACGAAAAACAATATGAACGCTGCAACTTGGGTGGAAAAAAAAATCACCCAGAATACAGTCGATTGACTCTTCACTCAGGCAGTGATAGCATCGAGTTGCCCCAAATTTACTTGACACCACCATCCAAAAAAGCGTTTCCTTTTTACCAAGATACCTTTCTTGATTTCCCTCAATCAGTTTTACAAATATTTATAACTGATTCGTAACTTTCGATTTTACCTTGGGTTATTTACGAGAGGGATATGACAGAATTCAAGGTTAATACCCATGACTGAAGAAATTCGTGGTTGCATTGCTGGGTGGACCTCGTCCTCATCTTCATAATCATATTTTAGGTCGCTGGAATTTTGGTTCGTTCTGTCTAAATCTATGTGAGAAACACACACCAAAAATTTTATGGTTGAGAGAATAACAGATGTAAATTTATCACTTTTTCCAAAGTGATTGGATCCAAGTATTTGAAGTTTTGATATTTTTAATTGAGTAAAAGAGTTCATTTTATAGTTTAGTATAGGGATGTGTAAATTTGTATTTCAATAAGTGTTTTTAAAATTAAAAATAAAAATAAAAATTATGTTTTAATTAGAAAATAAATAATTATGATTAAAAAATAAATATATTGTAAAGTAATTAGAAGTAAAAGAAATGTGGGAATCATCTGTTTAAATGTTTTATTTTTCAAAAATATTTCAATAAGTAATTTAAATAAATTATTTGAAAATTTATGTTAACTAATTTATTTGGATATGAAATTGATATCATATACAGCTGGTTTGAATTCTCAAGTGTTAAATTGACAAGGTAAAAACTTGAATTCATCTCATTTATGATGCTCGTCAAATACAAGATGTACGGACAAATACATGCTACAGCACGTGGAATTTTTATTTTTTTAATCAATATACATAAAATGTACGGAAAACATTTTTATTTTTTTAATCAATATACATAAAATGGATCATAGAAAACATTTTTTTTTAGATATTTTATCATTAACCATAAAAACAAACAAAATACATTACCAATGAAACTTGGTTTGTATCCAATCATATAAATTTATATTTCTTTACAAATACATGTAGTTCACAATGAACTATGTCAAAAGTCATTAAACACTTCATTCTTTTGTAACAAAGTTAATTTTACAACGTTGAAATAACCATATTTCAGATATCCCAAATTATTCTTTTTAATTATATTTATGTTAATGTGTAAAAGAAATAATATTAATTTTGTGGATTCTGGGTTTTAAACCTTTATCTCTTGCATTCATAAGAAGAAAGGACAACACTGCCACAATAATGAGACTCTACTGTTCGTGTTGTCGAAGATTTGGCTTTGCACTTGATTCTATCATGGTCTCTGTTGGACGGGGCATCTCTGGAAAATTGTTTTTCGCTATAGTTAGATACCATTATTTTAGTATATTTTGTAGATTTTTTTTGTTTTGTTTTTTTTCTCCCAGTAAGAAAAGTTAGCTGAAAATAAGTAGCCTACGTATGGTCATTAAATAAGGCTGTCTATGCCCAGCCACAGTGGGATAAAACTCTTCAAAAATTCTGAAATTCTGAGCTGTAGTACACACATTTGTCATACAGTTTCCAAATTTTGAAACCAAATTTTCTATAGTCTCGTAGTGGAGTGAGTACTCAATGTTTGTTGCCAGTAGTTGTAGAGCATCTTCAAGCTCAGTTGAACGAACGCCCGCAGATACTTTCCAATTTTGTTTGTTTGTGCACGCCTGCTCCATCAAGAGCACACCACTGTGATATGTTGTGTGTACGATGTCGTCCCGCCCTTGGCGTGATGGCAAGAGACATGGCGGGGTTACTACGTTTCCCGTGACTCTCACGGAGTAGCGCTGTTGCACATCAATTACATTCTATTTTCATTCAATAAATGAGAAGCAATAACAAGGCGTGTGATTCACTTAACTACATGTTGAATCTCAAGGCATACTAAAATGGGGGAGGGATAATTGGGCACCACAAGTCGCAGGATCCCACGGTTATACTGTGAAGTGCCTCATGATGGATGACACTGTTACATCTAATAATACAACCTTTAAGAAAATGACTGCGATTAAAATTTGCTGCAGTCTCCCAAGTAATTTATTTATTATTGTTTTAAGAAATTATTTTAATTTTCAAAGTTAAAGATAGTTTATTTGGCGTTTTTTTGTGAAGTCTTACAAGAAACGTTCTTAGTTTCTGGCTCGAAAAACTTTTTACTGAATAAATTATCCCAAGAGCTAGCTATTAGAGTATCTGCATAACTTACCCTGCTCTATATGAAGGCCTCCCATTCTAAAATGAAATGCTTTTCTGTTTCCACTTTTCGGGAAGAGCAAAAAATATACTCTTTCTTCCCACACTTCTTTTGGTCTTTTCCAACACCCTGTTTCACAACATAGTTGATGAGAATTATTCCTTAATTGAGCAATAAGAAATTTGACTCTCCAAGAAATATTGACCCCTATGCTTTTTGTTGCTCATTATAAGTGGCATTAAACTCTTCAATATAATATTTTTTCTTTCTCCCTAAGTCTTTATCCCAAGTACTTGTGGAACTTATCCATAACAAAAGTTTTTCTCTTTATTGTTTATGGGACACATGTTCAAGCAAATAGCACTAAACCACTCTTGTTCAAGCAAATACCTTTTTACTAAATCATTTGTTATTTTATACCCCATTTACTAAACCACTCTTGTTAAAGCAAATACCCCCTTTCTAAACCATTTGTTATTTTTCCGCATCCAAATCTTCTTTCTTTTGCACAGTATGTCATTAAAGACAACTTTTGGTCATCTGCCATCTTCCATTTGCTCAATTTTTTTTTAAATACCTTATGACTGGCACCATAGCAATTGCTTCAATAGAAGTTGCCATCTTCCATTTGCTCAATTTCTTTTTAAATACCCAACAAGCAGCCCCATTTAACTTAACAAGACATCATAAAAAACTGCACTTTTTTTTTTTTTTTTGAAGTAATGACCCAATGACTCCCTTGAATTGCTTACTCCTTAGAGTCTTAATTAATACAAGCTAAACAATTTATTTAAAAGAATGATGAGAGACTTAATAGCTTACCACAGCCACTCTGTTAACTCAATTAAATATTTTAAGGTAAAAATCATCTTTCTATGTTAAATCATTAAAATATTCTTTAATATTATGTAGAAATTATAAATTTTTTATCACTCTTTTCCTACTGTGTTACTTTTATTATTTTTTAATGTGTTAAATTTTTTTATGCATTTTGTATATCACTTTGCTGATTAGAATATATTGCTTATTCTTGGTATATATTATAGATTATTTAATTCTCTAAATTTTTTTATCAAATATTCTTAAATATTTAAATACCAATCTTAAATATTCCTACTGATAATAAACATACTAAACATGATAATTTTCTAATTAATATGCTTCCATAATTTTAATTTTTTGTTATATATATTTAAATAAACTTTATTCTTCGTATAACTAATCATTTTTATCTTTTTAATATGTTGCATTATAACTCTTTAATAAATACATTTGACCATACTTTTTATTTATTTGACTATGGGGCTATGTTTTTTCCTACTCAATTGCTTTGAATAATAAATTAATATTTCAACAATATCTCACCTTTTAATAATAAATTAATATTTCAGCAATATCTCACCTTTATTTGAAAATTCATTTTTCTTTGAATAATAAAATAATATTTCAACAATATCTCACTTTTATTAAAAAATGTTTTAAATATTTTTTTTAAAAGATAAATTCTATTTAGAAATCTTATCCACTTTTTGGTGTATCCAAATCTTTTTTGGAAAATTGGCTTCATGAGATCTGGACATCCTTTGATAATTTGTCCAATCAATCTCCTATTATCCTTTAATGCTTGATTGATCGCTTCTGGAGGGTTCAATTTCAAATTCAATCACCAGTAGCTTTAGGATTGTAAATTCCAAAACTTGGTAACCAAAACATGGGGGTTGTGCAACAATATTATGGATTGTCTCATATGGATTCACTTGTACAAATGCCCAAACTCTCCAAGAAGGTGGTTCGATGCTAGATATAGGGGAAAAAAGTGGCTCTAAGACATGAGTTGGCAATGATTGAAGCATAAATGGCTCATAATAGCAATCCAATCACCCCAGATTTCCTCTCCACGGACAACCGCTTCCGAAAATTGGATTTGGAGCATCAAAAAAGATAAATTTTGCAGAAACAAGAGGTCGAATGGTGCCTTAAGAGTCGTGCTATTTGCACTAATCTTGGAGATAAACAACATAAAAAAAATTCATCAATTTGCATCTCTGCCAAAGCGACAAAAAACCATTTTGGTACATCGCAAACAACATCAGTGAAAAGCTATATAAAATGGATGACATTCATAAGGAGGCCATACACTTATTTGAAGAGGCTTATAGGGTGCACAATGATGTGGACTTTAATAATCAATTAGAATGTCTACATGGCTTTCCCAAGATTTTCTCAGAATCATATGTTGCAACTGTGGGAAAGTCGATCACCTATAAGGAGACTTTGGATGTTCTGAATTCCTTTGAAAAAAGATAAATGTCTAGGACCTAATGGTTGGACAAGTGAATTATTCTTACAATTTTTTCGATGTCATGGGTCCAGATTTGTTACATATAGTTGAGGAGATGAGAATTTTATGCAATATATCAGGTGTCATTAATGCCACCTTCATCGCCCTCATTCCAAAGTGCACAAATACCTCCTCCTTCAAGGATTACACATCTATTTCCTTATGCAACATTTCTTGTAAAATGATCTCTAAGATTATTGGCAACATGATCAAGGTAAGCCTATTGGAATTCACCTCTCTTGAGATATTCGTGTTTTTACAAAATAGATAGATTGAAGATGTAGTTGCACAAGAATTCCTACACTCAATTAAGATAAAAAAGACTAAAGACCATCATTGCATGTCTAGATCTCCATAAGGCCTATGACTGCATTGGACGTTTCTTGAACTTACTGTTAGGCCCCTATACTACTAGTGTAACCCCTTATTGTTATTAGTACAACCCCCTTATTATATTGATGTACCCATGTAGTGCTCATATTGTTACTATTGTGCCCCATAGAAGCCCACTATTGTTATTATTGTGCCCTTACATTATTATTGTTATGTAGGCTCTGATTATGTGAGGTCTTTTCATTTGTATCATCCAAGAATTGTTCATTTATGTAATGTAAAGGAGGTTGCCCCCTCGAAGAGGCTGAATTCTAAGGCGTTGATCTATCTCTTCTATCTTTCTTGAGCTGGTTTCATAACATTTGGTATCAGAGCTTTGGATTCTAGGGTTTCGCTGCTCCAAACAGGTCATCGTGGCATGTTCGCTATAACGTTTTTTCTGCGACGTTTCAGAAGCTAAAAAAAAACCATTTGAGAAGACATCGCACTGAATCTCAAGTCCGAATTTCAGATTTTTTCGCGCTATATTTTTAGAGATATGATCTGAGGAAGTTGGTCCTTTTGCAAAATCCTGAATTACATTCAAAACAGGTGACCTGGGGAAAATCGTCATAACTGTCTCTTTGAGCATCAGATTGAAATTTCGTAAGAAGGTAAAAAAAGAGGACAGACTGTAGTTTCTTGTATATATTTTTTAGAGCGAAGGGTCAAAACAGGGACACGTGGAACGTCGTACAAGTTTGCTCTACTAAATTAGTCTATAATCAGGTCACTATGGGAGATTTGGCATAACTCTTCATTGGAGAATCCAATTGGGGTCAGAATGGTGGCATTGGAAAGAGGACATAGAGGACTACTACAGGTCGTAGTTTCAGGACTCTGAAAGATCTGAAAGTACAGAGTTACAGTCGCAAAAAAAACCCATTTGAGAAGACATCGCTCTAAATCTTGGGTCTGAATTTCAGAGTTTTTCGTGCTATATTTGTGGAGATATGATCTAAGGAAGTTGGTCTTTTTGCAGACTCCAGAATTACATTCCAAACAGGTGACCTAGGGAAAATCGTCATAAGTTTCTCCCTGGGGATTGGATTGAAATTTCGTAAGAAGGTACAGAAACAGGATGGACTGTAGTTTCTTGTATGCAGTTTTCAGATCTAAAGGTCGAAACAGTGACTCGTGGCATGTCATACAATTTTGCTCTATTGAACTAGTCTATAATCAAGTGACTGTGGGAGATTTCACATAACTCTTCCTTGGAGAATCCAATTTGGGTCAGACTTGTGGCATTAGAAAGAGGACACAGAGGGCTACTGTAGATCACAATTTCAGAACTTAAAGATCTGAAAGTACAGAGTTACAGTTTTTTCAAGATCGAGCTCCTAAAATCAAGAAAAAGCAAGATGAGGAAGTTTGATGGCAAGGATCCGGTAAATTGGATACGTCAGATGGAGCAATATTTTGATCTACATGGTGTACCACTGT
>APFE030476759.1:0-16867 GCA_000404065.3 Pinus taeda | reverse complement strand
CAGTTGCGGAGTTAAAGAAGGAGCAAATCAAGGAGTAAGTCATGCAAAAGGAATCTTGCATGCAATCCCATGCTCTAACTAAGAGTCCGCATGTAGATGTGTAGTAGTTGCATGCTTTAACTAAGAGTCCGCATGCAGTTGCATGTAGTTGCATGCTCTAACTCAGAGTGTGCATGTAGGTGTAGTAGTTCCAACAAATGCTCTTCTCCCCATCCCTGGCCACAGCCACGTCGAGTCCCTCTTTGGGCAAAATCAATTAAGAATTTCATTGTATCATAGTGCAAAGAAAAAATAATGGGTTGGGAGCACTGCAAAATTACTTCTGGGAAGTTGCCCGTGTGCACACGAGATACAGGGCAATACACGGCGACGGTTGAAGGCTTTAGATACGGGGGGTGATAGTTGAAGCGGTTGCAGCTGTATCAAAGAATTAGTAACTACTTTTGTTTGATTGTAAGGTTGAATTTTTCTTAATCGACAACTGGAAAGTTGATTTTAAAGAATCCTTTATTGCTTAAATATAAATAAACCAAAGGTAATATAAATAAATAAAGCCTTTTTATAGGTTGAATTTTTCTTAATCGGCAAGTTGATTTTAAAGAATCCTTTACTGCTTAAATATAAATAAACTAGAAGTAATATAAATAAATAAAGTTTTTTTATATTTAATCCATAATCTATGAACACTAAAAAATTGATTTTTTATCTAGTGAAAAGGTTATGCCACAAATATTAATAAAAATAAAGATGATCGCTGGTATTGAGACACAATATTATTGATCGAATGATAAAATGGCCCATGATATAGATTCACGATATTTTTATTAATATTAATATTAATAAAAATAAAGGTGACCCATGATATATATATATCAAAGATTTATGAGGAAAAACAATCCAAATCTTCCTATTATTGAGCGGCAAAACAACAATCCAAATCTTGTTATTGTTCATAGGTGCAAAACTTCATATCTCTTGATCAGATCTATTGTCCAAAGAATGGAACAAGGGAACAGAAGCAGTAACAATAATGAGGGAGAAGTGCTTCTCAGTGTTCTGAAGGACGTGGCAACAGAGGCAATTACAACCACTGAAAGGCCCTTTCAGGGGAGTCAGAAGAAGAGGAGGAATAAATTACTACAACAAAGGCAATTACAACCACTTCAGAGGACTCAGAAGAAGAAATAATTACTAGTGATGCAGAAGAAGTGTGGTAAATAGCAGTGTTCGTGCAGCGATTGATGCGTTGCCAGCAGTTATAAGTCCCCAAGAAAAGGAAAGCGGGGATGTGGTAATGTGCACTATCTCTCACGAAACGTTTTCCCCTGGAGATCCTGCAAAACAATTACCGTGCACACATAGTTTTCAGCCAAAGTGCATTCTGTTATGGTTTGATCGTAACCATTCGTGTCCAACATGAAGACTTGAGTTGGTGTTGCAGCAAGACAAACATGAAGACGTGAGGTGGTGTTGCAGCAAGACAACCTTGTTGTTCTCAACTTAAGTTTTCGGTAACTTGATTTTTTTTCAGTAACAATTTTTTTTTCTCGGTGGCCATCTAGTTTGAAGCTTTTCCCATTACTCTGTTTCTTGACTCCGCCCAACAAGATTAAGTAGTATTCTCCATGTTGCATTAGTAGTAGACCGTTTGACATTACCATCAGCCATAGCTGAAATGGGTTGGTTTTATATTGTAAAAATCTATCGTATTATTGCTTGAAAACCGTTGCAGCGCCGGAATGTTAGTTCATTGCTTTATATCTTCAGTATATTCCAGTATATGTAACCTATGCAACATGAGCTTATGGGTTTTATTATACGTTCTAGATTCTGGAATTGCAGCGCATTTTGTTTAGTGCATAATATTTAAATATATGCTTGATTGAAGGCCTGAATGTGTGTTTTATCAATTGTAAAATGTGACAGATTCTTAATTATTTGAGTCTGTTTAGTGTAAGTAACATGATGCTATTGGATTTCATTGTGTAGGTTAGGATTGGAAAAATGTTATGGGATATCTTTTTACATTTTTTTATGTATCATAAATAAATTTTCTGTTAGGTTAATGTCTCACAATAATGAAAATCTTGTCATTTGAGTAGACAATGGTGTCACTGAATTATTCCAAACATAAAAAGTATCTCTGCATTAGAATGTAATGCATTGAGGCTCAACCAAGATTTGAGCCACCATGTTTTAGGATGGCTAATTACCTAGGTTAGATAAAAAAAGTTGTAAGTGCATTCAGAGTTTCATATATATTTAAAACTTTGCAATAAAGAAGTTTATAATTATTTACTCGTAATTTTTATCTAATGAAAGAGTAGAAGGGATTTTATGATAAATGAGTGATGTCATGAATTTTTTAGTGGTCTGTTTTCAAAGGGAATATGATGTTGTTATTTAATTAGGTAGGGTTTATTTTTTCACTCAAACTATTATTAGCCTACTTCAGTTGGAAGCCTCATCATTCTTAGCTGAAGTCCCTAGCCTAACCCTGGGTACGGATAGAATATGGGTAAACCAAACTAATTTAACTACTACTACTTTTTTTGTTTTGCTATTTAATTTTTTAGGCAAGAGCTTAACTATTACTCCTTTTGTTCTGCTATTTAATTTTTTCACAAGAACTTGAATTTTGGTGGTTTGAAATATGTTTTTGAATGTATATTCTCTGGAAAATATTTAGGTACTCACAAATTGGAAAAAAAAAATTGCCTCCTCACTTGCACACAAAATGAACCAAAAGAGAGCTAATACTTCTAGCAAAACAATGTGCCACACGAAGTGATCTACAAGTGTGAGTATACAATTGGTGGTTACACAACTCTGTAACAATATACCTGAAAATCTAGTACTAGGGAGACACCTTGTAGTAGGATGCACATGTAGGATGCACATGCATGCATTGCTTTACAGTGGGTGGCAAGAAATATTGTATTTTTAATTAGTGAAGAACTTGAGAAAAAGTTTGAGCCTAGTGTAAATTTTGGATTGGTATCATGGTTATGGTTTCCAACATCATTGATCAGTTACAAAGATTTACAGACACATAATACTTCACCCAATTATTTAAAAAAACCACATTACTTCAGGCTTTACATGAAAATAATACGAAATAAAAAAGGGAAAAAAGAGAAACAATACTTCACCCTGTAGATGAAAGAGAATACAAAATTAAAAAAGGAAAAGAGAGAAACTGTCCTTTCATGTTTTCATGTTTAAATGGGAAGGGAAAAAAACTGGAATACCAAACGGAAAGGGAAAAAACTAAGAAGGTCAAGCTCTGTTGTCCTCTTGAAGTTTTGCTCATCTGCTCTCGGATCTACCACTAACTTCTTTACTAGTGACACAACTTATTGTTGCATGTTACTCCATTTTGTGCCAAACTTTGCTTCCAGAATCTTCCATGCTTCCTTGGAAGTTGTAGCTTTTGATACCTTGCACAAACACTTCAAATCCAATGAGTGTTTTATAAAATTCAAGGCTAAAGCATTGTATACTTCATCATATGGGTTGTTAGACTCATATACAATTAACTCTTTAGCTGGAAGAAAAGTTAACATTTTGATAACCCAATGATCAAAATATTTAGGTGTAAAAATAAGAAGTGGGAGCAGATCAAAGCTACACCAATCACCCTACATTTCTTTTGTCTTCAGCTAGACTTCTCAGTTTCTCCGCTAGACTTCTTAGTTTCTCTGTTGCTACTTGAACCTCTCTAACTATGGTAATGATCTTTGCCTCTTATTTTTCGATATATTTTCTTAATATGTTTCAGTTGTGCTTTGCAAGCCATGACTGTTGTCATTCCTTTTTTTTATAGTTGTTTTGTTGAATGCTTGAAGTTGTCTTCCATATTTCCAAAAAAAATTATGATTTTCAATATATGGACGGTAAGACACAATCTTCACCAAAACACTGCCATGCTTCACAAAAAGCCAAATAACTAAGGAACTTTACAAAAACCTTACATACTCTTACTAATAAAATATTTATTAACCCTTTTATAAAATCCCTTCAGTATTTTTTATATATAATTTTTTTTTTTTTAAATCTCTTTATTATAAAGAAATAAAAAATAAAAAACAACCTTTCTAAACTTGAACTTTCCAATATATCAAAAATGACTTTAAAAAGGGACATTATAAGTCTAAATATGCACAATTGCCAACAATAAAAAATGAATCCAAAAAAGAAGAAAGGGTAAGGTTGTAAAACAAAAGGATGAAAGCCTTCTAATCCCTATCTCATGGAGGAGGAAGAAGAAATGAGAGAGAACCCTCCAATCCAAGAAGAAGAGGATGCTCTGGTCCAAAATGGTAATGCAAACCATAAGCATAATGATACATAATGGGAAGTGATCCATGACTATGAAAAATATAAAAATGTGTGACAAAAAGAGAATGAGAGGATGGGGACAAAGAGAGTTCATGTTTGCAAAGGTTCAAATTTAGACAAAGAAGTCTCACCAAAGATAATTGGAAGAAATTTGGCAATAGTTGTAGTTGACCCCAACTCATAGGGATGGTAGAAGGTCCCCAAAAAGAAAAGAAAGAAAGATAAGTTAAGAGATTTATATTACACTTAAATTTACAAGTTTTGTGATTTTTTCTATTTTTTATTAGTCACATAAGCTGAGAGGCTACTCTTAGTGAATGTGGTTAACATCTAGAAAATCTAATTTTCTTCCTTTTCAAAAGTTTAGAGGAAAAATGATTTTTTTTTTCCCTTTGGAAAAGAAATTTAAGAGAATTTATAAATGTTTCTTATTAAGTGGTTTTCAATAAAAAAAATAACAAATCCCATAATTGGTGAGTTATTTTTTGTTTTTTTAATAATTTATTTTGTTAATTTATATTAATTAATAATGTATAAAATTTTACCAAAAAAATGTATTACAGTAGCAGTATAGAAATTGGTATATTTTTTATATGCTATAGACAAGGTGTACAAACAAAAGACTCCAAAACTACTATATCAAATTCCATTGGAGGTGGGGGGGGTAGGGGGACATCTTTGGCTTGTTGGGATAAGGCTGAAGGAGTAGGCTCCCCAACCCTCATGGATTCATGACTGTTGCTAAGTCATAAATTCCTACTATGCCACGCTTGCAGCCTATTTAATATACTCGATGTGTTAAAGTGGCACCTATTGAGTTTGATCTTGGGCCTTGCCCAAATTACTCCAACAAGTCACTAATTCACCATGCTAAAATAAAATAAAATACAACCAAAAACTCACTTTACTAAAAACCTTTTTTTCCATATGATGCAAGAAAAAAAAAGAAGAAAAACACTCCAAAATAGGCCCCATATCAAGCCACCATGAGTCATGGAAGCCCCTCCCATGCCCACACACTCCAATAATAAATCCAACAGAACTAGGTTTATCCAAAAATACAAGTCTAAAAATAATCCCTTTATATAGCATAACATCAACTTAGATACCTGAGACAAACCCTCAAATGCATCACGAGAAGACACATAACCTAGAACATGCCTCAACAAACACATAACCTAGAACATGCTTCAACAAACCCCTGCCATCCACAACCATCACCATACCTTTGATATACATACTTGAGACGAACCCTCAAACAAGTAGTTGGGATGTGTATACACATAGGTTAGAACATGCCTCCATGTACCCTTGCCATTCACAAAATACACTCACCATGCATGGCATAACAAAGTAGTTTTTAGACACCATTATACAACAAAAAACAAAGCGAATAAAACTACCTGAGGCATTTGTATAGCGTAAAAGGCATAATCGAAGAGCCACCATAAAAACTCTAGTTTGTCACACAAAAAGGATTTGAGTTACCCACTAGAATTATATTTGCTCTCCACTCTACCACCCATGGACCTCCCTGACACAACGACAACCATAATTTATTATGGTAGTAAGATAAATCCCTGAAGTTTTATGCCAACATCAAATAAGGAAGAAATATGTACGAACCACCTCTCCTTTATTTCTTTGTTGATATCATCTTTCTTAAAATCAATTCTAAGGTAATATA
Source organism: Pinus taeda (assembly GCA_000404065.3). Taxonomy (NCBI): domain Eukaryota; kingdom Viridiplantae; phylum Streptophyta; class Pinopsida; order Pinales; family Pinaceae; genus Pinus; species Pinus taeda. The sequence continues at coordinate 10,839 of APFE030476759.1, read as the reverse complement.
AATTTTGTACAAAACAATTCACTAATACTTCTAAGATATAAATTTCATGAGAAACACAAAGGATAGTATGAAAGGTTATGCTTATTAAATTATCTATATTATCATTACAATTTTTTTTATGACATATTAAAATTGGGAGATAAAAAAATATACGAAAATATTTCTGGAAATAATTGAAAGGGGCACAATTCCCATATATGAAGTAAAATAGTAAAGAACATGACATTTTGGTAACGTGTGAATTAACCATAATCAATACAACAACAAGGTTTATTTATATTTAAAGATCTAAGTAGACTACAAATTTGACGAGTGTTGGATTTGTATTGGTTCAAGTTGGAAGCATCATGCTATCTGGATTTCCATGCGTTGTGTAATATTGGTGTAAATTTCCTTTGAGTGCTTTATTCCTCATGCTTTGAATCGAGCTCAAGGGTGGTTAGCTACAAGAAAAAAATGTAGTATAGTTGGAATTTTGTTGGGAGGAGAGTTGAAGCCCATCTTTCACTTACTAGACATCCATTTTCTACAATAAATCATTCACTTGGATCGGTGCATGTTCATGCAATATGAATAATGAAATGTTCATGCAATATGAATAATGAATAATGTATTCGTGTGACAATAGATGTGTATTAGAACTATCAATGAGGATGTGTATTGTTGTGTGTTAGACAATGATGACTCGTGAATTATTTTTATAATTTGTAACAGACTTATGGATCCTTGTGATGTTGATATTCTCCTGAATGGCAGGTCATCTATATGTGCTCTTGTTAATTGTTGGTATAGCTAGTTCAGTGTGGTTATGTGTCATTTCTTTCATACGTATTGTGTGAAGAATGGTTAATGAATATCATTGAACTATGGTGGGATTAAATCCACCGATTAGGTGTGTTATAATGGGGAAGTAGTATCCATGTTTTATATCTAATGAACTATGTTCTTAAGGCACTACCTACAATAGGGAAGAGATCATGTGGGTTTCATTATATATTATGTTCATTGTTTTACTCCTATATGTAATCAAACACTACAATCTTGTGTTATACGTGCCAGAAATGGCTATGCAAGCCTTAAAGGCCTCAATATTTCATGACCGTGCTCACTTAGAGGGGGGTTGTATCTGGGGGAGCAGGCCTTGACATGTTTCCAAGAATGGACAATGATAAAAGGAGGTTCCAAGTTAACGGAGTGTGGGACACGAGAATCCCCATTATCCAACTCCAATTTTTTATGTTGTGTCGTGCTTGTTTAGTTGGGAGATGTTTTGTGGAAGGAGGAGCGATTGATAGAGGTCATGGGGCGAGAAACTTCCTGCCACTTACCGATAGAATTTCCACTGCACCATGAAGTTGTGATGAAGGGTCTTCCATGTTAGGGTGTTGGCACTCTATATGGAGGACACAATACAAATTCTTCTTCATTTACAAACAAGAAATAACACTTGAACAAAGGTCTGGGACATTGTGGGGCCGAGGGACCTAAGTTGGGGTGCACCATCTAGGAATCCCATGTGATAGGCTAATGATAGCCTAATGTCATTGTGGATCGTAGGAAAACAAAGGATATTTGTAAATGTTTGTTCATAGTGGGTTAGAACGATAATAGGTCCTGTAAAATAGAAAGAAGGTGCTTAATGAAGATCCCCTTCATTACTTAAGGCCAATATTAACATCGTGTCATGGGGGTTAGGGATGGGTGCATTGAAGAGGTAAATTCATGGACTAATAGAAGGTGCGGGATGAGAAATGCTACATCACATTGTGTGAATATTTATGTTGTGTCATGGAAGTTGGAATAGGGCACACCTAAGAAGTAAAACACGCAACACTAAGTGAGTATGACACAATGACATGGTGGAAATGACATTGGACATGGGAGATGTGGCAGGTCCACGTAGGTAGTTAGTTTCCATGAGATTGACCTTTATTGATGTGGCAGAGTTGTGGGGCCTAAAATTCAAATGGGCATAACTCTAAATCTAGGTGTCAAATTGAGGAAGCGTTTATATCGCTAAAAATATCTCAACGAGTTGAACACTATGGTGTAGGTGGAAGTTAATTCCACTAACTTTGGTGATGTAGTAATTTTGTAGCCCCATTTTTATGACAATATAATGGAGGTTGGTTTAATTGTACATAACACCTCCCATTGAACCTAGATTAGTCCTAGAGGGTGGGCGGGAGCGTTATAGAGTGGTATCAAAGCAAACGGTTCAACACACGACGTATGGAGATAATGTTGGCACTCTCATGTAGTATGATAATGTGTTGGATTTCTGTTACTTGGTAATATTAGAGCCTTAATATTTGATGGTTGGACTAGATGGGATTAAGACCGACAAAATGAAAAGTGAAGGATCTACAAAAAACCTTTAGACATGAGACATATAACTCTATTATAGAGTGTAGTAATTATATTGCTTATTTTTATGTGTTTCTTTTAGCATTTGATGTGGCCTACATGTTATATGCAAGGAATTGATTTAATATGATTATTGCTTCTTAATAGGCATACTAATTTGGAAATTGGTGTTAGAGATAGCCTCACAACCATATGTTCATGGTAGATTTACCAAGGTGGTAATGGACATATTTTATTTGTATTATGGATTGGCTAACAATTATGTGCGTATGACATAAAATAAGAAGACATTAGGAATGAGCATCAAAATGGTGTGAAACAACCCTGATAAATGCCACTAGTTCCGAGAAGAAGTGTCAATTAGAAAAAGGATAGAGGAAGACTCCCCTAAATGGATGGGCACCATTAGAAGCATAAGAGCTAGATGAAAAGCTACAAGATTGACAATGATAGGCTTGTAGTGGCTCAAGAGAAGAAAGAAGTAAATTCCATCATATTGTTGAGCTTGCTAGATTTTCCAAGCCATTGGTAGAATGATTTAGGTGCTAAAAACCTAGGAAAGGATAAAGGAAAACAAAGCCCATTAGAACTTTGAAGACATGAATTGAGTATTGATGGTGCAATAGGAAACATATCCAAGAAAAAACATAGGCAAGTAAGTGAGGATATAATTATTGAATAATGTAGCTAGTGTTTGTCTTCATAATTGTATGCCAAAATAAAGAAAAAGTAATTTTTTTGTATAAATAAATTAACTTATTAAAGCATGGGTTTCATGCTTGGGTCAATGGTCAATAAGTCAAAGAACCTATTGAGTGCTCTAGGAATTTTGTATTGTGTCAAAGTCTAATTCTATATATACTAGAACCTTCTAGGGATTAAGTCAAGGAATAATCATTATTTTGGTCATATAAACCCCTTCACCATCAAGTTGACCTACAACACATCAAAGACATCAAGTCGACTTGAAGCAGTCCATGTCATCCTCAAAATAATAGACTCCAATCACTATATATAGAAAATGAAGTCGACCTATTCAGAATCACTCACTCTGAAATTCATTACGAAAGCTTGACATGTTGAGAAAAGGATGCAAAGTCTAAATAAATAGGAGAAAAGTTCAAGCGAAGAAATCTCTACCACATGCGGAAAGGATCCATGATTAAATTGCATGGGATGAAGTCTGAAGATATACTTCAGATATTGCATGATTGAAATTGTAGGCTAAGCTTTAGGATTGCAGAGAAGGCCAAAATTTTGTTGAAGAGATGACGTTGACTAAAGGAAGACTTGACTAAAGGAATATTTAACTAAAAGTTTGACTCACGAGGATGACTTGATGGTTGACTGGGTTTCCCCTCCATAGGGTTTTTCCTTGGCTAAATGCCTACATATTGTTTCCTCTTTTAGTTTTTGATCTTCATTGTTTGGCATTGGTCTTGAGGATAAATATATAGTAAATTGAAATAAGAACTAATAAGAGAAACATCGCAATAAAATGTCAAAGGAAGAGAAATCATTTAATAAAAACCCTAAGTTGTTGCCATACTATATTTCTCAACATGGTTTTAGAGCTAAGTCAAGAATTCAAGGCAACAGAAAGATCACTTATGAGTTAAAGAAAAAGAGTTTCAAGTCTACCTTTGAAAGGATGAGCTATTTATAAAAGGAACCAAACTAATGTGGCACATTTTTGGGCATGTTCATAAATTATTACGTTTGCAATTAGATCATAAACTAGGGTAATTAAGTCATAGATCAATATTAAAGACCGAAGAAATCATAGGAGCATGGAAGAAATTTTTGGAGATTCGAGTAAGTAAGCTATAAGCCTAGCCAATACTGAGATTCTTAAAGGAGAAAGTGAAGTGTTAGGTGTGAAATTAAGGATCTAAATTACCTCAAGTTACAAAGATTTTGAGGTGGCTGAATAAAAAATGAGAATATTATTTCTGTAATAGAGAAAATATCCATATCGAGTAAAGTGTCTACTTACCAAAAGAACCCAGATCAAATCTATTTAGAGGAACTAGAGATAATCCCTCAAGGAGTCGAGATCCCTGTAAAGTAGGATAAAGATATGTTTATATATATCTTATGGAACTTCATGTATCTACAATAGCCGAAGAATCAAAGGGAATATCTAGTGTTTTCTTACTCTAGTAATCAAAATAATCGTGTAGTGGTGTTGACGGTGCTAGACCCACCAACATGTTAGGGGATATCCTCGGTAAGAAGTACAAATTAGACCTCAGACCATTTGGCACAGGAGTCCCAGCAATGGGTCATATGGTAATTCCTTGATTGTGGTTTCGCACATAGGCATGTAAGATTTCCCTATTGGTAGAAAGCGTGTGACATATGTGGTAAGTCAAGGAAGGCGTATGAGCAGTTCTAACACATGGAGGGTAAGGGAACACTTGTGATAGCATGAAGTTAAGAAGGGAACATTAGCAAAGATGGATCATGACATGGAAGGAAAGTTAGCAAGCAATCCAAAGTGATGGTTAAACCAACAACACATTTTAGAAAGATTCATACATACATATGCAGAAATAGCTACACATACATGCATAAGAAAACAGATACATATATCATTTAGAGTACTCAGGATAGTTGGAATACAATACAACATATGAATGAAACGTGTTGGCTCTGCTATATTAAAAAGTGTAAGTTCCAGTCATACAATACGTCCATGTCCAATTACTAGTTTCGATGGTGGAACATTACAGCCACAACCACTTGATCCTCCAAAGATATGTACTAGCTCTACACAGTGGAGAAGCCAAGGCTTGTTACAATACTTTCCAAGCTCTCTCTAATATAGTCTTATTGGAAGCTTGGTTGACCAAAAGCCTTACAATGAGTTATGAGGGACTATCTATAGCAAAGGGTGGGGTGGCCCTTGACATTCCCCTTTCTGACAGTTCATCTACCCTCATGACTCTTCATCTACCCTGACTATTACATTCAACTATTGACACTTGAGCTTACACCTGACAAGACGGTACATTACAATGCACATGTGTCCATATGAGACAAAATGGATTGAGCAAGTGATGCAAGACATCACTATGACTCAGACAACTATTGGAAAACTAACTCTTCAACATCCTCATGGTAATCGAAATTAGTGAACTAATGCCAAGCTTGGTAGTCCATGACGGTGTCTGTGTACTCTAAGGTGACATCTTTCTGGATCCTGACTCTTGCCACCATATCATCTGAGTACACTACTTAGGGTCCTTTGTCCAACTCATCTAATAGCATGCACATCATTATCTTCAGTGCGACCAGACCAACAACATACTTGTGCATGGTGTCTACATTGATTAACGAGTATAGGCTGGCGGCTATGTGCATCAACTCATCAGAATATGAGTCAAACTCTAGTTGGACCTGTGCATTTGTCTTCGACTGCGTGAGTGTCCCAATAGATGGGATCAAATGTGAGTGCAAAACAACATCCATAATCTTGAATACACGTGCATGGGAATCATGTAGACTAGAGATGAGTTGGGGGAGCTCTTCATAGTTCCAGATCTGACTCTAGATACGTGCCTTTAACTCGACCACTCTAAGCTTCATCATGTTAGGAAAGTGAAGCAGGGCTCCCTTGTATCTCATCATCTATGTTTGCATGTAATCAACATCAGCATGCACGTTCGACAAGATATGTGCACATCACTGCTACCACCCATTGAGATGGATGACTACCTTATTCATGGTACCAAACTTGGAATAAAATGCTCGCATGACTATGTGAAGAGACAATAGTTTAGCCAATATTGCCTTCTTCAATTCTGCTTGGGCGGATGCTGTAACCAATTCTCCTCCCTGTTTGGCCATCTATAGCTCCTTAGTCATTCACTCATTCTCAACTACCAGGAAGCGAACACTCGAGCTAGTGACTTCAATATATTCTCTGGTAGCATCAACCAATATTGCAGGATGTTTGTGCACGTCAGAAATGATGAGTCATTCCTTAAACTACGCAGGATATGTATGATCATCCAGAGTTGAGACTCTATGAGATTTCACAAAAATATGTTGAGACTTGTCGAATGAGGTGTTGTGCATCTCTTCGTCTAATTGATCTCCAAGGATATCTCTGTCTCCTTCATCACTTGGGACTTGATCCTCTTTTAGATGCTGTGACGCTGCTGGGTTGACTTCTTGGTGGTGAGGCATGAGGTCATTATCTTTCTCTAACTCTTGTTTCTCCATATCCATATCCATATATGCAAGTGCTTGCTAGATCTCTTGAGTGAAGTCCCATTCCTACGATGGTCCACCCTGTCTGTTATAGGTCTATTTGGGCACATCAGTCCTGACATTTAGATCAGTACAATTAGGGCTCATCAAACCGTAATTTAGTTGTTACATGCCTTATACAAATCATCACATTTAATGCTTCCTTATATCAAAGTTTTCTGACTTGAAGCCTTGTTGAAATGCCTCCTTGGGACACCAACGCAGCCTTGGTCAGGGGTAACTATGCTATAGAGCAGGCAGGCCAATTCTAGCCTACACTACAGTGCACTTAGGCCCTCTTTGACCTGCGGTGGGTGACATTGATCAAAATTTGCATAGGGTTGTAGGAATATTCCTTGATTCTAGATTATTCTAGAAGGATCCCATCTCTTATCTCCTCTTATGAGCTAAAAATTGGATAGGCTAAGGATCCATTAACCTCCTATCCTCTCATCCCATACTCCATGGAAACTAACTCCAAGTTTGGAAGGCCATTCAATACCCTAATTTATCACAAAAACACCTCAATTTCCTATAAGTGGAGCACTCGCAATAGTGATCAGGTGGCTAGAATTTGAATTTTGTAAAGAAGTTCTATTGGTTTGAGAATTGCGTTCATATCAAGAAATGTTATGCTACTGGATTGGTGTGCTTTTTATATGGCAAGGGTTGGACTGAAGCTAGAGGAGTGGCACAGGATCGAACTATATTGGGCGATACTCTTCCTTCTACATTAATAAATAGTTTATTCCTTTTCTCATATTCTTATTCATATCTGTGATGATTATGTGTTTGAATGTCTTCGATTCCATTAGTTTATAGTAGATAGATCATGTATGCTTTGATCGTTTGTTGTTTTTGTTTCTGTTGATACAGGTACCAATTGAGTGGGTTCAGTTCAAGTGGGAGAGATGGGAGCGATTCAATGTGGATCAAGGAAGCGAAAGACTACAAGTAAGTTCCTTCATCTCTTCTATCTACTATAGGAAAATGCTAGACTACTTTCTTTCTGTTGCTCTAGGAGTAGCTACCCACCTAGCGAATGTGTTTATCCGTAGATGCAATTTCCATATAACACTTGAACTTACACTTGAATTTACACTTGAAATTACACTTGATGGAGTTAAGAAGAGAACACATGAGAAAATATGCATAAAAATATGGAAGGAAATTTATCTAGCAACCCAAAGTGATGGTTAAACCAATAACACATTTTAGAAAGATTCATACATACATATGCAGAAATAGCTACATGTACATGCGTAAGAAAACATATACATATATCATTAAGAGTACTCAAGATAGCTATAATACAATACAACATATGCATGAAACGTGGTGGCTCTATTATATTAAGAAGTGTAAGTTCCAGTGACACAATAGATCCATGTCCAACCACTAGTTCCAATAGCGGAACGTTTCAGCCACAACTGTCTAATCCTCCAATGGTATATACTAGCCCTGTGTAGTGGGGAACCCAAGGCATGTTACAATACTTTCCAAGCTCTCTCTAAGATAGTCTTATCCGAAGCTTGGTTGACTAAAAGCTTATAGAATAAGTTATTAGGGACTATTTATAGCAAAGGGTGGCATGGCGCTTGACATTCCCCTTTGTGACAATTCATCTACCCTCATGACTCTTCATCTACTCTTACTGTTACATCCAACTATCAACACTTGAAATTACGCTTCACAAGACGTTACATTACAATTCACATGTACCCATGTTAGACAAAATGGCTTGAGAAAGCCATGCAAAACATCATTATGACTCGAACAACTGTTGGAAGACCATATGGACCAAGCTCGGTAGTCCACGATCATGTCTGTGTACTCTAAGGTGACATATTTCTGGAACCTAACTCTTTCCACCATAACATCCAAGTACATTGCTCGGGCTCCTCTGTCTAATTCATCTAATAGTATGGACATCATTGTCTTCAGTGCAACTGGACCACCAACAGACTTGTGCATGGTGTCTACATTGATTGACAAGGCTACGCTAGTGGCTATGTGCATCAACTCGTCAAAATATGATTTAAGCTCTAGCTGGACCTCTGCCTTTGTATTCACCTTGGTGAGTGTCCCAATAGATGGGATCACATGTGAGTGCACAAAAACATTCATAATCTTGAATACACATGCATGGGAAGCATGTAGACTAGTGATGAGTTGGGGGAACTCTTCATAATTTTGGATATGACTCTAGATGTGTGCCTTCAACTCGACTGCTCTGAGCTTCATCATCTTAGGAAAGTGAAGTGGGGCTCCCATTTATCTCGCCATCCATGTTTACATGCAATCAACATCACCATTCACATTCAATAAGATATGTGCTCTCCTAGCACATCACTGCTGCCACCCATTGAGATGGACAACTACCTTATGCATGGTACCAAACTTGGAATAAAACAGCCGCACTATTGTGTGAAGAGAAAATACTTCATCCAGTATTTCCTTCTTCAATTCTGCTCAGGTGGATGCTATAACCAATTCTCCTCCTTGCTTGGTCATATGTAGCTCCTTATCCATTCGATCGTTCTCATCTATTAGGAAGTGAACACTCAAGCTAGTGGCTTCTTCATATGCTCTGGTAGCATTGGTCAATGTTTCTAGATGTTTGCGCACGTCACAAATGATCACTCGTTCCTTAAACTGTGCAGGACATGTATGATTATCTAGAGTTGACACACTATGAGATTCCACAACACTTTGTTGAGACCTGTCAAATGAGACGGCATCTCTCCTTCTGATTGATTTCCAAGGATCTATGTGTCTCCTTGGTCACTTGGGACTTTCTCCTCTTATGGATGTGGGGAAGCTGGTGGGTCGACCTCTTGGCGGTGAGGCATGAGGTCGATCTCTTACTCTAAATCATGTTGCTCCATATCTGTATCCATCTATGAAAATGCTTGCTCTATCTCTTGAGCGAAGTCCCATCCCTACAATGGTTCACCCTTTTTGTTATAGGTCTATTTGGTCACATCTATAGTATACCTAGTGGGGATATTATGGGGTACAAAGGGAGGTACCCAAGGGAATAATGTAATAATGGGATGGGTCATATTAATAAATAAGGTGGTTACATTTATTTTAAAGTATTATAACTTCCTCCCTTTAGCACCTATTAAATTATTATAATTTATAAATAGACTTGATAAATATATATTTATGTGTACGGGTAAATTTTCAGATTTAGACTTTATAAATTGATGGGCTCCATTTTCCTGAGCTTCTTCGGCTTCGTTTACAGTGTTTTGCTCTTCCTCCGATGATAGGGTAGTTTGAGATGTTCTAGAATGCCTTTCTCTCAGATTTGCTCCATCGATTTCAGCATTTTTCTGATATGATTTCAGCGGGATGTTATGAATGATAGGTTTGCAGGGCCAAAAAAGAGCAAGACCGGCGTGACCGCGTAAGAATGGAGTGGTTATAGTAATATGGTGGTTCACCACTTTAAGTGGGTGTTTGTTGGCTATTTAGATTTAACCTCATATAAGATCACTATTTCGAACCCTATGGTAGGGAGGTGTTGTTAACCATCAAGCTCCTGTTTTGCAAAAATAAAAAGCAAGCATGGCCTGGTTTAGAGAAAACCAATAGGCAGGTGTTTCTGATTATCAGTTTAACAAAAAATAGGCATACCATCTTGTGTGCTCGAATTTATCCTCAACTAAGATCCCTAGTTGCGGAAAACCTATTTAATGATGAAGAAGAATAAATACTTTTGGATTTTTATTTTAATAATTAAAATGGCTATATTTCAATTTTATTAATAAATATATATAATGTTTTATTAGGAAAAGTTTATGGGTTTTAGATTAATGGTGAATGGATATTATGTTAAGGTATTTTTGGTGAAAAGGTTAGGTGTTGATATGTTTCCTATAAAATGTGTAGAAGATGTGGTCTAAAAATTATATTAAATGTAAAATATTCAACATTTATCTTATTTAAACTCTAATTGCCACATTATTCAAGAAAATTGAGTACCAAAGAATTTGCACACTAACCTATCCCCACATACTAGGTCATCAAAAGTCATGAAACCTTTTAAATCCAACTTAACTAGGTTTATCCGTAAAGATAGGTCGAAAAACAATTATTTTATAGACAATAGAACAATGCAAGTTCCATAAGTCTTAAGTTGGATGACATAATAATTGGCATCCATATGTGAGAAAATCCCTCAAATAGGTTGTGTCATAAGAAGAC
>APFE030476751.1:0-23125 GCA_000404065.3 Pinus taeda | reverse complement strand
GGTGGCTATGAACTCCAAGAGGGAGGTGGATAGTGCAAAAGATGCTACACCAACTTGTTTGCACTATTTGTTAACCGAAGTGGGCAAGCACAAAAGGCAACCATTAATGAAGCTGATCTCTTCTCAATGTTGATGCATTGTTATATGCAGTGGTATAGATGTTAGGTTTTCATTGGAAAGAGGATGACACAAGTTATTTGATAGGTGTCACATGCGTAACAAAAGGGTAGAAGAAAATGTGTTGTGAATAAATTCAAAATGGAATTCCTATCAACTTAATCATATATAAAATCTAAGAGTTTCAATTCATTTATGTCCATTCCATTCATTCATTTGTGTCCATTTGCAAATTGCTTCTGTTCACATAGTGTTACCTGCTTGACATTTGATCCAGGTGGATATTGGTGGCCAACCGCCTATTCCACGTAGACCCCCACCATTGTTTCTTTCAATTTCCTTAATTATAGTATAATTTCATTTTCCTTAATTGTAGCACAGTTTACTATTTTGGCAATTTTTCAGGTCCTGAACTTTCGGAGTTGTTTTGAGGCTCTAAATGATGTTTTTTAGAAAACTAGCAAACACAAGTCTTTAATTAATGTTTGTAGTTGAAAGTTGTAGTCCTCGGATATATTTTTCTGACGAGGTATTGTACACTTCAAACAAAGATCGTATGCCAAAGTTACGACCTCAGGAATTTGATGTACCAATTTACCCCAATGGGGCCCATAGTTTTGGCACTTCATCTCCTAGGGTTAGGTGCTCCATTGTTTCTCAATTATAAATAGGCCTTCGAGCCTCATTGTAACATAGTTTAGAGGCATGTAGCTGACACATCTCTTCTCAGAGATAAGCTACCATCGCCCGAGCTAGTTTATTTCCATTTTGTATGTAAGCATAGTTTAGTTCTTTGATATTAATGAAATGAAGTTTTATTTTTTCTTCATCTATGTGTTTATGTTTATATTTGTATTTTGTTGTGTTCCTACGTAATCCTGGATCAGTGGTATCATAGTGGTCTTCTCTTTCTCTATTTTTCTTTGCATGTCCCCAACGAGATCATGGTATAAAGATTTAGGGATCGAAATGGTTGAACCTTTTCAAGCTAACCTCGCAAACCCCGATAACCTCCTATGACGAAAGAAAACAAAGACAAGGGGGTAGGAGATACTTCCAAAATATTTCTCGAGGAGGCCCTCGAGTGAAAGAGGAATGCGATGATGGATAAATTTACCCAGATCCTTCAACGATTACCCACAGGAAACACATCTTCATCAAGTAGCCACTCTAGAGGCGGCACTCCTTTTAAGGTGCAAGTTAATTTTGACATTCTCATATTTGAAGGCGAGATAGATGTAGACGTCATAGAAATATGGTTAAATCTGTTGGAAGGATATTTTTCATTTCATGACTTTTCTGATCGGGAAAATATTACTTTTTCAATCTTCAAAGTCGCCCCCCACGTCAAGGACTGGTGGGAAACCTATTGTGAGCAAAAGGATGAGAAGGAATACTCACTGTTCTCAGCCGTACCCAATTGGAATTCTTTCTGAGATGTCATCAAGGAACAATATTACCCTTTCAGGAGCTATGAAGATAAATACATAAAGTGGACCACGTTGCGGCAGGGAAGGGAAAAAGATGTGTTGGAATTCACAAATGTTTTTCATGTCCTTTGCACGAAGCTGGTTATCAAGGATTCTGAGCAACATTTAGTACTCAAGTACCGCGACTATATACATAATTACATCTAGAACGAAATGGATTTCCTATACATCTCCTTGCTCGGTTTCGCGTATCAATATGTTGTCAAGATTGAGCAAAATTTTAAAGAGAAGAAGCGAGACTTTGGATCTATGAATCTGAAGCAAGAGAAGGGCACCCCCAAACTGTAGAACGAAGGACAAAGTCAAGGCGGGGTGACCCAGAACAACCCATCGAAGTTGCAAGAAAATAAAAACACCACGAAGACAAAGAAGGATACAAGAAAGTGGTTTCAGTTCCATAATAGCCCCACTCACAACACGAGTGAGTGTCGAGCCAAGAAGTTGTTGGTGGTTGAGCTAAAGGCTTCCGAATCAGATGCTTGTTTTGATTCTGAGTCAAAACCTGACAAGGGAAAGAAAATTATTGATGTGGAGCCCAGTGCCACCATTGCCATCACCAAGATCCAGAATATTGAGGCCAAATATCGATAGGAAGGGGAGCACCTCTTCCACTCACAAATGTGGGTGAAGGGTTCCCCACTACAGTTCATTGTTGACAGTGAGAGCCAAAAGAACCTCATTTCAGCAAAGGTCATGAATTGGTTGTGCCTACTGAATAGACCACACCTGCAACCATACACTATCGGGTGGCTTCACCAAGGATGAGATCTTTGTGTCAGCTAGCAGCGTCACCTCCCCTACAACATCAAACCCTTCACAAATGAGGTAATGTGTGATGTTGCTCCTCTTGAAGTTTGTGATGTATTATTAGGCCAACTATACTTGTGGAAGCATTATGTTGTGTATGAGTCTAGGCCTCACACTATTATTATTACTTTCGGAAATAAGTTGTACTAGATACCAGAGGTAGCATAACCGATCACTATCTCTTTAATCTCTGCAAAGAAATGCAGTAATATCATTTCTCAGAAAATGAAATATGTCTTCCTCATGATATTCCCTTAGGGAAAGAAGAAGATTGTGGCCACCTCCACGACCTCCAAACAAGGCTCCACCGCACAAGAACAAAAAATGGACAAGGTCATGGAGGAATACAGGGACATCTTGACCTCACCCACAGGAGTACCCCTACACTTTCAAGTCAAGAACTCCATCGACCTGATCCCGAGCACGTCGCTACCTAATGGACCAATCTATCGATGCTCTATTATGGATAACAATGAGATCAAAAGATAGGTTCAGGAGTTGTTGCAGAAAGGGAACATCAGGTTGAGTTCATCACCCACTGGGAGCTCGATCATGTTGGTATAGAGGAAGGATGGAACGTGGAGGCTCTGTATTGACTATCCAACACTAAATAAGATCACTTTCCAAAGTAGGTATCAAATCCCACAGATTGATGACCTTCTAGACCAGCTCAAGGGTGTCAAATACTTCAACAATATTGACATGAAGTTTGGTTTTCACCAAGTACCTTTTGAACCCTCTAATGTATTGAAGACCACCTTCAAATCCAAGGAGGGCTTTTTTGAATGGTTGGTCATGCCTTTCGAGTTGACGAATGCCCCTGCAACCTTCATGCGGATGATGGACGACATCTTGTGGCCCTTCACCAACTTGTTCGTAGTAATGTACAGACAACATCCTGATTTTCATTCAGAGCTAGGAAGAGCACATACACCATATCTGGCAGGTCCTCCAAACCCTGTGAAAAAACACATTGTGTGCCAATTTGGAGAAATGCACTTTTGGTATGACCCAGGTTCAATATCTAGGGTACATTATTGATGAGAGAGGTGTGCATGTGGACCTAGCCAAGATACAAGTTATTCAAGATTGGCCAACCCCAACCACTCTAACAGAGCTCCGCAGCTTCTTGGGTCTTGCCAATTTATATCGCAGGTTTGTGTTGGGATTCTCTCATATCACTTGGCCATTGAGTAAAGTCACTAAGGGTAGAGCAAAAACAAAGTTCTTTTGGTATGAATCCCAACAGAAGGTGTTTTTCGTGTTGAAGCATCACCTCTTTTTTGAACAAGTGCTCACATTGCTAGACCTACAACAACCATTTGAAATTGCAATAGATGCCTCTGACTATGCTATTGGTGCAGTTCTTACCCAGTAGGGGCATCCGATGGCATATCAAAATGAGACACTTTCGGATAGTCTGAAAGTATCACACTTATGAAAAGGAGATGTATCCCATTGTCCATGCCTGCCAACAATGTGTTGACGGTGCTGGACCTGCCAACATGTCGAGGGGAACTCCCCGATAAGAAGTCCCAATTAGACCTTAGATCGTTTTGTGTAGGAGTCCCAATAGTGGGTCGTATGGTAATGCATTGGTCGCGATGTTGCACAGAGGCAAGTAAGATAACTTTGTCAGTAGCAAGGGTGTGACTGATGCAGAGAGTCAAGGAATGTGTATGAGAGGTTACAACACTTTGAAGGGAGAGGAAGGTGAAGGTGGGTTCCACGTTGAAAGGGATCAGTCCCAACTCGGCTAGGAACACACCACACAAAGGACATGGATGCAGCAGTCACAACATAAAAGGTAAGATAACATGAACAACACTCACGGATTAGTCTGAGACAAGTGTGATGGTTGATATAGAAAGGTTAATGAGAAAGGTATGTCTGATGTCTGACAGAGTAGTCGACACGGACGGTGACAACATTAACAACATATACAACACATTAACAACAAGATTCATATAATTGCATACAAATCAGTTCATATACAAGTATATAAGTTAAACAAAATATATTATTAAGGCAACCGAAATAGTCCAACTACAATAACAACATATGCATGAAAATGTGTTGGCTATTATTATTAAAGAAGTGTAAGTCACAATCATACAATACACCATGTAAACTTGCTAGCCCCAACAGTGGAATGTTATAGCCACATCCACCTGCTCCTCCAAAGAGATGTACTACCTCCGTGCAGTGGAGAAGCCAAGGCACGTTACAGTATTGTCCAAGCCTTCTTCAAGATAGTCTTAGTAGAAGCTTGGCTGACCAAAAGCCTATACAATGAGTTCTCAGGGACTATTTATAGCAAAGGGTGGGGTGACCCTTGACATTCCCCTTTGTGACCATTCAACTTCACCTGCTCTATGACTGTTACATTCACTCTTGACACTTGACTTACACTTCACATGACTCAACATTACAATGCATATGTACCCATGTGAACAATGGCTTGAACAAGCCAAACTATACACCACTCTGACTTAGACAACTATAGAAGTCCAACTGGTCGACATCCTCATGATGATCAACAGTAACATATTGGTGCCAAGATTGGTAGTCTCTGATAGTGTCCGTGTGTTTTGCTGTGACATTCATTTGGAACCTGAACCTTGCCTCCATGGCATCCAGGTACACTTCTTGGGCTCCTCTGTCCAACTCATCAGAGAGCATTTGCATCATTGGCGTCAATGTGGCTGGACCAGCAACATACTTGTGCATGATGTCTACACTGATAGGAAATTTTGGACTGGTGGCAACGCACATCAACTCCTCGAAGTACGAGTCAAGCTCATGTCATACCTGCTTCTTGGTCTTCACATGGGTGAGAGTTCCAAGTGATGGAATCGTATGTGTGTGCACCACAACTTCCATGCTCTTGAATACTCGTGCATGGGAATCCCGTATGCCAGTGATGAGTTATTGTAGGTCCTCATAGTTCCAGATGTGACTCTAAATACGTGCTTGCAACTTAACTGCATTGGTCCTCATCATCTTGGGCAAATGAAGCGGGGCTCCCTTGTACTTCATCTTCCATGCTTGCATGTTGTCAACCGCAGCATGTATGTTCTTCAGGATGCGAGCTCTTCTCACACATCGATGCTGCCATCCATGAAGATGAACCATTGCTTAACGCATAGTACCGAACTTGGAGTACAATGCTCGCATGACTGTGTCCAAGGACAATAATTCATCTAGTATTGCCTTCTTCAGTTCAGCTCGGGCGGACATTGTCACCAAGTGTCCTCCCTTCTTAGCCACTTGTAGTTCCTTTGTCATTCGGTCATTCTCAGCTATGAGAAAAGGAACACTTGAACTAGTGGATTCAACATACACTCTAGTTGCATCAGCTAATGCAACTGGGTCCTTGTGCACATCGGTCACGAGCACTTCTTCTTCAACTTGCACAGGGGATGTTCAGTCCCTGGAGTTGGTACTTTTTCAGGCTGCACAACTCTATGTTGAGATTCTTTAAAGGAGTTATTGCACATCTCTACTTCCGGCTGATCACCAAGGATCTCAGTGCTTCCCTGGTCATTTGAGAACTTCTCATCATCTGGATGCATTGAAGTGGGAGAGTCGACCTCTCTGTGGTGAGCCATGAGGTCGGTCTCCTATTCCAACTCCTGTTGCTCCATGTCTGCATCCAAGTGTTCAAAAGTTTGTTCTATCTCATGAGCAAAGTATTTCCCCTACGAGGCTCACCCTATTTGCTTGATGCCAACTGTTCATAAGAATGAACTACTTGTCTGGGCACTCCTTCATTTGTCTGCACGTGATGCACCCCCTAGTGAATCTGCTATTGTTGTGCTTCCTTCTCATGTTGGTGTAGCTCTTGTTCTTTCCGGAGTTTCTCCCTCAGCTCATGCAACTCCTTCTCTGCTTCTTCCATTCTCTTCTTATCCCTCTACCTTCACGTGATTCGCATGTTGCTCTAATGCCTCTTCTGTTGAATAGCCATCGCTTCTTGTTCTACAATTGGATCTGCTCGAAACTTGCATCTTTGTTCCTCCTCCATGTGGTCAACAATCTTTCTCTTCCCTTTGTCACACATAGGTATGCTTGCCTTTGCTGGCTCTGCTATTGCTGCTACTGCTGGTGTTCTCCGTGGTGCTGCTTCATGCTACCGTGTTAACCATTCTATGGCGAAACCGACCTGTTCATTGGATCTGGAGTAATGGTAACAATACCTCCATGATTCTTCCTCAACCCAATTAAATGCCCCATGGATCCAATTGAACTGAACTCTCATGCAGTGATCCTTCACAATTCAATGGGGGTCATACAGGTTGAAGTTTCAGAGGTTGAACGAGTACTTCCTCATTTGTTAAGCTTCGACATCTGCTTGATTAATGCTCTGGATCTCGTATAACCCAATCCGCAATGGAAGAGTGAGCCAATGTGCCTTCTTCTTCTGTTGCAGCCTAACTGTTAATCATGTTGAGATATGATACGCTACTTCCTGCATGACAATCACGTCCAAAGCAAACATTGGCAGAACATGCGGAGGATTCTCCGCATTGAACACTCAGATGAACATGCCGTCCGGTGAGGCATACCAATCTGCAATGTCTAACAATGCCCTCATTGATTTTTCTGACATGTAGGGGGGATCCTGTTCGAATATCGACCTATGCACTGGGGTGGCAAGATGGTCGGACAACCGCATGATCACTCCTCTAAAGCTGCACTCAGAGAATAGCTTGAAATATGTGCTCACAACGGTCTCCGCCAGTGACAATGTCCACTCTAAGCTCAGGAACTCAAGTCGGGCATAGAATTAATCTCGAATGTAGGCGGACATGTAAATATCTGCATGCATGCCTTCGGGTGACTGTCGATCCTTCGTGACTTGCTCCTTCAGCTGATGAGCCAGTATGCCGAACCAGTTGCATGATCTTCCTTCTCTAGCCAGTTGGTCCAGCATGACTACCCAACTATGAGGGAAGGTCTCAGTGCTTACTTGGCCACTCAGTCGACATGAGAATATGACCAAGTATTGGTATGCCTTCCTCAATATCTTCATCTTATAGATCTGATTAGGGGTCATCTTGAAACGAGCTGGCTTCCTTTACCCAATCCTTCAAAATGTCTCTGGAGTGGCCTCTACTGTTGGGCAAGCTGAATGGAGTCATGACAGTCATGGGCTCGTTCATATGATACATCTCATCATAATCTTGTTCCCAGAAGGTTGCAAGCTTCTTCCCACTGACACTGCTCGAGGTCATCGCCTCAGGGTTAGTGTGAGAGACGATCTAGTGAATCATATCCGTGCATGGGAACACGGGGTATCTGCATGCAATCTGGTACAATTCGGACTTATGAATGTTCACGTACACTCGATGGTCTTCAAGGTCTTCCCCAAAAGTACCTGCGAATGTTTCATTCACCTCTTGCCATTTCAATTTGATGTCCTTGTCTAGATACAGCTTCGTATCTTCGTAGATCGGCAAATCAGAGGACACCTGTTCAATTGTTGTTCTAACTGCAAAACCATCAGTATCCTGGGATCCCTCTCTCTTCGAAGCCATTGAGACAGATGAACACCTAAAAGATCTAGAAACAAGCAGCATGCATGGAAAGAAATATGTCAGTGAAAACAAAGCAAATCCGGGGAAGGACACAACACATACCTGGGAAACTGATGAGCAAGATTGTGCAAATTTCTTTGGGAGGCTGAGTGGTTGGCTACCAGAACTGCACAAAAGGAAGTCTGGGCTATCTGGGAGGCTGGACTGGCTGTTGGTTATGTGAAATGCACAATCCAGTTTGGAAACTGGCTGCTGGGATTACACAATGTGCAATTCTAGTTGGGAAAGACTGCTAGCCGAGGGACATATTTGCGCAAAGTTTTGGGCCAAGCAACCACTGACCTCCAGAAATGTGAAATTCAGTCCAGGAGGCCAGTACTAGGCAAGAATACACAAATCTGGAGAGGAAGGGTGAGCCCTCCTTCCCCAGATTGCACAATGAGGTCTTGGTGGAGGCAGAGCTTGGGCCAAGGTTGACCCAACTTGCTGACAGGCAACTGAAAGCAAGTAAGTCAATGAAATGCATGGCGACACTAAGTGATAGAAGAAGTGATAAACAGTGCATGCAAAACATGAATGGAAGATTCAACAAACAGATCAACATGCATGTGGCTGAGGTCATTCTGTGGTTGGGCAAATGTTCGTGCAAAACAGTTTCATGCATGCGACAATAGTGAGATAGCAATAAAAATTGAAATAGAGCTAGGAAAAGCTAGAATATATGTAAATGACAGTAGGCGTTCAAATAAATCAAGAAAACAACACTCACACAAGAAAATACACAAAAAGTGACAGAAATGCTGGAAAAAAAAAAGAAGTTGAGGCCACTTACCCGTGAATAGCTGAGCCAAATGTGTCGAAGAGTCCTGGATGTGTTGTGGGATATTAGAGTTCCAAGATCGATGTGAATGAATGAGATTTGATGTGTTGAATAAATAAGTTTGGTCTCATGACACGCATGCCATAAATCTAGGAAAAAGCGACACTTGGAGGGAAACTTCTAAAACAACTTTGCATGTAACCCCCGGTTGCTAAAAATAGCTCCTTGAATCACGTGATTCCTTTTGCATGTTGTCTCTTTCTATTCCGAGAAGATCAAGTCATGCATGCATGCATGTCATTTTCCTCGGTCCCGGGTGGAACTAGTCAACCGGGTTGTTCATGCATGCCAGTGCTCAATTGCTTCGGAAAAATGTACATTCTTGACTGTAATTTGGTCTGACTACCCAAGGGTATTGTGCAATTTCTGGGTAGAGCAACTGAATGCTACCCAAATTTGTGCAAATCCTGGGCTAAACAACCTGCTGATGGGAAAAATTGCGCAAATCCTACTAGGAGGATTGGCTGGTAGGATTGCGCAATCCTAGTGACCAGCAGGCTGTCAGAGAGGATTCGTAATTCCTGGAGGGAAGGCTAGTTTCCCTCCATAAATGTGCAATTTTCAAGGGGAATCTACTCAGCTTGCAGCTGGATCAAGTCCGGGTAAGAAGCTTGTGAGGGGAATGGATCGACTGTGATCGACAGGCTGCCCTTGTGCAAGGAAAACATTGAAGCTTGAGTACTTGACGAAGAAAAAATAAGTGTTGTGTAAGGTTGGTAGGGGATGCTCCAAAACAGGCTGAGGAAAAATTTTGGATGGTATTTGTAGCTACTATAACACTTGGCAACACACTGGTAGAAATCTAGCTCTCTGAATGGACCTTGCTCATTGAAACGAGTCTAACACCTCCGGAAGTATTGTTAAATTCTTAGCTCATCTTGACTTCACACTAGCTTGATGTAAGATGTAGCATTTGCCAGACTCTTGGTCGATTGACACTCATTCCAAGCCAAGGAAACATAGTTGTTTCGATTGGGGTTTAGGGGTATATAGGTGCACAAGCAGTATAGTTGTCAGAGTCTTAGTTTCATCTCTGGTATTACTCCACTGCCAGCAGGCCTGGACAGGACCTCGGTGGAGTCACATACGAACACAAGCATGGCTCTATTGCTAGCGAGCCTGGTCAGTACCCCGGCGGAGTTACTTGCATCCCCTCCCTACGCAAGAAGCCTTTCTCTTCTTTCCCCTTATTCATTTTTCATTTTGAGTTTTTTGACTTTTCATTTTTTTCATTTTTCATTTTTCATTTTCATAGTGAAGAGCACTAATTCATTTCAGAGGCAGAAGGGGGATCCTGACTTATTGAGAACAGAAGAGGTTGTTCGAGCAGAGAAGTAGTTTATTGTATCTCTGACGTGCATGTTAAGGTTTCCCCCCTCACCTTACTCCACTTGATTGAGTTGACAAGGGTTAACCCAAAAACAATCGACTAGAGAAGGTGACACTAGTTAGTGCACAAGCGTTGTGCTTACACCAAGGTTCACTTCGAAGAGTACGTATTTTCCTTCAACGTATCATGGACTAAGAGTAACAAGTTCATCATATAGAGGCAAGATGATAGATAACCAAGTAACGATAAATGTACAAACCCTCTTGTACTTTACCCAGTTCATTTCATGAGTCACACATGGTTTCATGAGAACTAACCTACGAATGAAACAAACGAATGACTAACAACAAAGCCAAGCAAAAGAAGAAGCAAAAATGAGAGCAAAGAAAACAAACAAACAAGCAAATAAAGAATGAAAGTAAGCAAGCATGCAAGAAAACAGCTGAAAGCAAACAGTACTCGTACTCCTACACTAACGGTGTATGGGCATGATCACATGAAATGATACTTCCAATGCAGCCATCGGCGCATTGGTAGATCCATGTGGGTGAAGGATTGTTTCATAAGTAACCCAGTTGTGCGGACCATCATACAAGAAAGATATAACAATGTAGACAACCACACTTCGTGTTTCAAAGTGTCCATGGGACATAAGTGAGTGCATGTGCATGACAAACAATTCGTGGACTTATCATGGTGTTGTGTGACACTATGTGCAGATTTGAAGCAAAAGCAAAGTCTTGAATGTGACATGCAAGCAAACGAAAGAAACAAAGATCAATTACGTCACGCACGAGTGCTTGGAATTTAAGACTCCTCCAATGCATGAGCAATGGGATAGTGCATTTCGAGTGGAGGAAGTGTGATCTATGTGTGAGATGGATATTCAATGCATATAGATGAGTGATGAGGAACCTTGGGTGATTGAACAATTTCATGATCAGAAGTGAGACTGGCGTCAAGAGAGCGAGGGCCTGACATAACCATCAACTCGGGCTGAAGTGCCTCAATAGTCTTGGGTTTCTCAACTTCATCATCAGGTAGATCATCATACACCAGTGGCTTTGAAAGATCAACTGCGATAGATTTGTGATCATGATCAAAATCGGAAGCAAATGGATCATGACCGCCATGATCAGAAAAATTAATGAATTCTTTGGCATCCTCATGATCAGATGAATCAAACAGAGGGGTAGACGAAAAGAGTATGAACTCATCCTCCGTGTTTCCGAAAAAGACAGATGAAGGATGAATTGGATCTTTAATGAATAACTTATCCTCTCCGTTTTCGAATATGGACTAGCATCTGATGAGTCCTGCGAATGATCAACAATGGGTGCATCCGTGGATGAAGACACACATGAAAAATCATGGATGGAAAGTTCACCAAAGAAGCTAGGAAAGAGCAGAGGGGGCTTAGATGAAAGGGACTCATCCTTCACTGAGTGTTGATGTTCAAGATCCCACTCATACTCTTCATGAATGACAGCGCATGTTGGTTGTCCAACACCAACTTCATCAGTGGGTTGTTCCTCATTCACAACAAGTGAAGAGTCCAGAATGGATGAACACAAGACAACATAATCTGGAGGAACACCTGAGTGTGAAGACGGAGGTCAAAGAAAAGAATACATATGGGAACTCGAAGGAATCACAACCAAATCTGTGTGAAAATGGAGTGGAGTGATGTTGGAAGGCTGTAAAGGATGAATAGGTGTGCAAACATGATCCTCAACATCACTAGGGGATGGTGGAACTATTGAATGAGAGGGAGGTGGACAGTCTGTTGAGACAGTGCCTGCTCCCACATGAGATTGCACAGTTCCATCAATGAAGAAGGTTGAGCGAGGCTTGACATCAAGATTTCTCTTGGGACGGGCAGATTTCTTAAGGCAGTACTCGAACCTGTCCTAGAGATAAGTGAAATTCATCTGGCTCCTCGGAGCTTGAAACTGTAAGTCATAAAAGCGCTGCCAAAAATAAAAAACAGATTCATGCGGAGCCCTCCATTGTTGTAACAATTTCCGGTCAAGATGGTCTGGATCAAAATGATAGAACGTGTCTTCAATAAGATCACAGAATTTCTCAAATGAGTGCACGTGTCAGCTGATAAGCTGAGCACCCAACAAAATGGAGATTCACGAAGTGTGAATGCAAGCAGCAAACTGGTCTATTCTTCAGTAAACTCATCTTCCCCATGAATCATGGAAAGAAAGTTATGTAAGTACTCAGGCTAGGCCACTTCACCTTCACCATCATACGTGTGAGTGGACAAGAGATCAAAAAGCTTCCCCAAGATGGAGACATCTTCACGATTTGAAAAACACCTCGGGGGAAGAAGAATGCAAGACTCCATGAAAGATATGCAAATGTTCAAAACTAGATGAGAGGACTCTACTTGTCATTAGGCCCTCCTTCTAGCGCCAGAAATGTTGATGGTGTTGGACCCGCCAACATGTCGAGGGGATCTCCCCGGTAAGAAGTCCCAATTAGACATCAAACCATTTGGTGTAGGAGTCCCAGCAGTGGGTTGTAGGGTAATGCCTTAACTGCAATGTCGTACAGAGGCAAGTAAGATAGCTCTGTCAGTAGCAAGGGTGTGACTGATGCCAAGAGTCAAGGAATGTGTACAAGAGGTTCCAACACTTCGAAGGGAGAGGAAGGTGAAGGTCAGTTCCAGGTTGAAAGGGATCAGTCCCAACACGGCTAGGAACACACCACACAAAGGACATGCACAGCTTCCGGCGGAGAGTCCACTTGGATGCGATAGTCACAACATACAAGGTAAGATAACATGAACAACACTCACGAATCAGTCTGAGATGAGTGTGACGGTTGATATAGAAAGCTTCATGAGAAAGGTTTGTATGATGTCTAGCAGAGCAATTAACACAGATGGTGACAACATTAAAAACATATTCAACAAAGTAACAACAAGATTCATATAAGTTCATACAAATCAGTTCATATACAAGTACGTAAGTTAAACAACATATTTCATTAAGGCAATCAAAACGGTCCAACTACAATAACAACATATGTATGAAAATGTGTTGGATCTTATTATTAAATAAGTGTAAGTCACAATCATACAATACACCATGTAAACCTGCGAGCCCCAGTAGTGGAACATTACAACCACATCCGCTTGCTCCTCCAAAGAGATGTACTAGCTCCGTGCGGTGGAGAAGCCAAGGCATGTTACAATATTGTCCAAGACTTCTTCAAGATAATCTTAGTAGAAGCTTGGCTGACCAAAATCCTATACAATGAGTTATGAGGGACTATAGCAAAGGGTGGGGTGACCATTAACATTCCCCTTTGTGACCGTTCAACTACCCTCATGACTATTCACCTACTCTATGACTGTTACATTCACTCTTGACACTTGACTTACACTTGACATGACTCAACATTTCAATGCACATGTACCCATGTGATCAATGGCTTGAACAAGCCAAAATAGACACCACTCTAACTTAGACAACTATAGAAGTCCAACTACTCGACATCCTCATGCTGATCAACAGTAACATATTGGTGCCAAGATTGGTAGTCTTTGATAGTGTTCGTGTGTTCTGTTGTGACATTTTTCTGGAACCTGAACCTTGCCTCCATGGCATCCAGGTACACTTCTTGGGCTCTTATGTCCAACTCATCTGAGAGCATGCGCATCATTGTCCTCAATGTGGTCGGATCAGCAACATACTTGTGCATGATGTCTGCACTGATAGGAAAGTTTGGATTGGTGGCAATGCGCATCAACTCGTCGAAGTACGAGTCAAGCTCATGTTGGAATTGCTTCTTGGTCTTTGCTTGGGTGAGAGTCCCAAGTGATGGAATTGCATGTGTGTGCACCACAACCTCCATTCTCTTGAATACTCATGCATGGGAAGCATGTACGCCAATGATGAGTTGTTGTAGGTCCTCATAGTTTTGGATTTGACTCCGGATACGTGTTTGCAGCTCAACCGCATTGGCCCTCATCATCTTGGGTAAATGAAGTGAGGCTCCCTTGTACTTCATCGTCCATGCCTACATGTTGTCAATGACAAAATATATGTCCTTTAAGATGCGAGCTCTTCTCACACATCGATGCTACCATCCATGAAGATGAATGACTGCTTAATGCTCGCATGACTATGTCCAAGGACAATACTTCATCTAGTATTGGCTTCTTCAGTTCAACTCGGGCGGACATTGTCACCAAGTCTCCTCCCTGCTTGGCCACATGTAGTTCCTTCGCCATTCACTCATTCTCAGTTATGAGAAAATGAACACTTGAGCTAGTGGCTTCGGCATACACTCTAGTTGCATCGGCCAATGCAGCTGGGTCCTTACACATCGGTCACAATCACTTGTTCTTCAACTTGCGTAGGGGATGTTTGGTCCTCCGGAGTTGGTATTCTGTCAAGCTACACAAATCTATGTTGAGATTCTTCAAAGGAGTTGTTGCGCATCTCTGATTCCGGTTGACCACCAAGGATCTCAGTGCCTCCCTAGCCATTCGAGACTTGCTAATCATCTGGATGCATTGAAGTGGGTGAGTTGACCTCTCGGTGGTGAGGCATGAGGTCAGTATCCTGTTCCAACTCCTGTTGCTCCATGTCTGCATCCAACTGTTCAAGAGCTTGCTCTATCTCATGAGCAAAGTCTTGCCCCTGTGAGGCTCACCCTGTTCGCCTGATACCAGCTATTCAGAAGAATGAACTACTTGTATGGGTGCTGCTTCGTTTGTCTGCATGTGATGCGCGCCCTACAGAATCTGTTGTTGTTGCACTTTCTTCTCATGTTGGCACAACTCCTGTTCTTTCTGGAGTAGCTTCCTAAGCTCATGCAACTCCTTCTCTGATTCTTCCATTCTCTTCTTATCCCTCTGCCTTCACGTGATTCACTTGTCACGCTAATGCCTCTTCTATTGAATAGCCATAGCTTCTTGTTCTACAAGTGGATCCGCTCAAAACTTGCATCTTTTTTCCTCCTCCATGCGGTCGACAATATTTCTCTTCCCTTTGTCACACATAGGTTTTCTTGGCTCTGCTGGCTCTATTGTTGTTGCTATTGCTGCTACTGTTGGTGTTCTCAGTGGTGTTGCTCATGCTACCGTGCTAACCATTCTATGGCAAAACCAACCTGTTCATTAGGTCTGGAGTAATGGTAACAATACCTCCATGAGTCTTCCTTGGCCCAATTAAATGCCCCATGGATCCAATTGAACTGAACTCTCATGCAGTGATCCTTCACAATGCAATGGGGGTCATAAAGGTTGAAGCTTCGGAGGTTGAACAAGTACTTCCTCATTTGTTAAGCTTCAACATCCTCTTGCTTGACGCTTTGGATCTCGTATAACCCAATCCGCTATGGAAGAGTCGGCCAATGTGCCTTCTTCTTCCATTGCATCCTAGTTGTTAATCCTACTGAGATATGATACACTATTTCTTGCATGACAAGCATGTCCAAAGAAAAATTTGGCAAAACATGCGGAGGATTCTCTGCATTGAACACTTGGATGAACGTGCTATCCAGTGAGGCATACCAATCTGTAATGCCTAACAATTCCCTCATTTCTTTTTCTGACATGAAGGGGGGATCTTGTTCGAATATCGACCTGTACATTGGGGTGGCAAGATAGTCAGACAACCGTATGATCACTCCTCTGAAGCTACACTCAGAGAATAGCTTGAAATGTGTGCTCACAACAATCTCCGCCGGTGACCATGCCCACTCTAAGCTCAAGAACTCATGTCGGGCACAAACTTCATCTAGAATGTAGGCGGACATGTAAATCTCTGCATGCATGCCTTCGGCTGACTATCGAGCCTTGGTGACTCGCTCCTTCAGCTGATGAGCCAGTATGCCGGACCAGTTGCACGGTCTTCCTTCTCTAGCCAATTGGTCCAGTGCGACCACCTAACTCTGAGGGAAGGTCTCAATGCTTGCTTGGTCACTCAGTCGACATGTGAATATGACCAAGTATTGGTATTCCTTCCTCAATATCTTCGTCTTATAGATTCAATTAGGGGTCATCTTGAAATGAGCTGGCTCCTTTACCCAATCCTTCAAAATGTCTCTAGAGTGGCCTCTACTGTTGGGCAAGCTAAATGGAGGAGTCATGATAGTCATGGGCTCATTCACCTGATACATCTCATCGTAATATCGTGCCATGAAGGTTGCAAGCTTCTTCCCACCGACACTGCTCAAGGTCATCATCTTGGGGTCAGTGTGAGAGACGATCCAGTGAATCATGTCTGCGCATGGGAACGCGGGGTATCTGCATGCAATCTGGTACAAGCCAGACTTATGAATTTTCACGTACACCTGACGGTCTTCAAGGTCTTCCCCAAAAGTACCTGCGAATGTTTCATTCACCTCTTTCCACTTCAGTTTGATGTCCTTGTCTAGATACATCTTCGTATCTTCGTAGATCGGCAAACCAGAGGACACTTGTTCAATTGTTGTTCCAGCTGCAACACCATCTATGTCTTGGGATCCTGCTCTATTGGAAGCCATTGAGAGAGATGAACACCTGAAAGATCTGGAAACAAGTAGCATGCATGGCAAGAAATATGTCAGTGAAAACAAAGCAAATTTGGGGAAGGACACATCACATACTTGGGAAACTGATGAGCAAGATTGTGCAAATTTCTCTGTGAGGCTGAGTGACTAGCTGCCAGAATTGCGCAAAAGGTAGTCTGGGCTATCTACGAGGTTGGACTGGCTACTGGATCTGCGAAATGCATAATCCAGTTGGGCAGCTGGCTGTTGGGATTGTGCAATGTGCGATTCCATCTGGAAAAGACTGCTAACGCAGCGACATAGTTGTGCAAATTTTTGGGCCAAGTAGCCACTGACTTCCAGAAATGTGCAATTCAATCTAGGAGGTCAGTGCTGGGTAATAATGCACAAATATGGAGAGGAAGGTGAGCCTTGCTTCCCCAGATTGCGCAATGCAATCTTGGTGGGGGCAGAGCTTGGCCAAGGTTGGCCCGACTCGCCAACGGGCAACTGAAAGCAAGTAAGTAATGAAATGCATGGTGACACTAAGTGATAGTAGAAGTGATAAACAATGCATGAAAAACATGTATGGAAGATTCAACAAACAGGTCAACATGCATGTGGGTGAGGCCATTCGCCGGTTGGGTGAACGTCCGTGCAAAATAGTTTCATGCATGCGATAGCAATGAGGTAGCAACAAAAATTGAAATAGAGCTAGGACAAGCTAGAATATATGTAAATGAAAATAGGCATTCAAATAAATCAAGTAAACAACACTCACGCGAGCGATTATACAAAAAGCGACAAAAATGTTGAAAAAGAGAAGTTGAGGCCACTTACCTATGAATAGCTGAGCTCGATCTATCGAAGAGTCCTGGATGTGTTGTGGGATGTCAGAGCTCCAAGATCGATGTGAATGAATGAGCTTTGATGCATCTAATAAATAAGTTTGGTCTCATGACATGCATGCCACAAATCTAGGAAAAATCGACACTTGGAGGGAAACTTCTAAAACAACTTTGCATGTAACCCCCGGCTACTAAAAATAGCTCCCTAAATCATGGGATGCCTTTTTCATGTTGTCTCTTGCTATTCTGGGAAGATCAAGTCATGCATGCATGCAAGTAAATTTTCCTCGGTCCCGGGTGGAACTAGTCAACCAGGTTGTCCATGCATGCTAGTGTTCAACTGCTTGGGAAAAATGCGCATTCCTGGCTGTAAGTTGGGTTGACTGC
Source organism: Pinus taeda (assembly GCA_000404065.3). Classification (NCBI taxonomy): domain Eukaryota; kingdom Viridiplantae; phylum Streptophyta; class Pinopsida; order Pinales; family Pinaceae; genus Pinus; species Pinus taeda. The sequence goes on along the minus strand of APFE030476751.1, from coordinate 5,231 downwards.
TCAAGGGGATTGTGCAATTTCTGGGCAGAGCAGCTGATTGCTGCCCAGATTTGCACAAATCCTAGGCTGAATAGCCTGTTGTTGGGAAAAATTGCACAAATCCCGTTGGGAAAGTTGGCTGGCAGGATTGTGCAATCCTGGAGACCAACAGGCTGTCAAAGAGAATTGCGCAATTCCTGGAGGGAAGGCTGGTTTCCCTCCAGAAATGTGCAATTTTCATGGGGAAGTTGCTCAGCCTGCAGTTGGACCAAGTCCGGGTAAGCAACCTGTGAGGGGAATAGATCGATCGTGATCGACAGGCTACCCTTGTGTGAGGAAAACATTGAAACTTGAGTACTTGATGAAGCAAAACAAAGTGTTATGTAAGGTTGGTAGGGGAGGCTCCAAAATAGGCTAAGGAAAAGTTTTGGAGGGTGGTTGTAGCTGCTACAACATAATGGAAGCATTACATTTTAGGAAAGGAAATGGTCATACACACAGACCACCAACCCCTGCAGTTCATATAAACAGAAGGAAAGTTGCAGAACAATCGCCATCAGCAATGGTCCACATATCTACAACACTTCCATTTGAACATCAAGTACAAGAAGGGTAACACCAATAATGTCACAGGCTATCACAGTTGACCACTGATTATGGTCCTGACCACTGTGCTCGACTCTTGTGGGCACAAGACTTCGGGATGGCTGCATCTTTACAAGTGTGATCCAGAATTCGGCAACACGTACTAGATGCTCCTAGAAGGAAAGCAAGTTCCATATTTTCACCTCTAGGGCGCACTGTTATGCCATTTGGGACAACTATGTGTTCCTTCAAGCAAGCATGCCAAGATGATTTGGGAGGCTCACTATCGTTGAGTCACTGGACATTTCAGAGTCGAGAAAATAGTGGCAGTGCTACAGAATTATTTTTATTGGTTGAACCTTCAACAGGATGTCGGGGAGTATTTCATATCCTGCAGTGTCTGCTCCATTGCCAAATCAACGATCAAGAAGCAAGACCTATAACTCCGCTACCTACTCCTAGTCGGCCTTAGGAATCCATCTCCATCGATTACATGTAGGGCCTTCCTTCTACTAAGCATGGCAACGACTACATTTTCGTGGTCATCGACAGATTCTCTAAGATGACCATTCTAGCGGCCTACAAAAAGAGTATCACCACAGAATCCACCACTAATATCTTCTTTGAATGAGTGTGGGTACACTTTGTGATCCCACAATCCATTATCTCAGATTGGGACAACACATTTCTGAGTACATTTTGGTCGAGCCTCTAGTCAATGCTGGATACCAAGCTCATTAAGTCCACCACCTTCCACCCCCAAACTAATGTCCAAACATAGGTCATCAACAGGATGATTGCACATATTCTGCCCATGGACAACTCGAAGCATCCTTGCACATGGGATGAAAGCCTCCCTTATGTCCAACATAGCTACAATAGAGCTCTCCATAGCTCAACTGGTCACAACCCCTTTTAGGTGGGGTTGGGATTTCAATCATTATGTCCCATTGATGTAGCCATACCATTTGCAGCTACTCAGGCAGATTCGACTCATGTCCAATCTGAAGTTGATAGGGCTAATAGGTTCATTGAGTGCATTTAGCACATCCACCAGCAGGTCCATGACATATTGGATAAAGCTAATGCTAAGTACAAGAAGTGTCATGATCAACATTAGGTGCCACACAATTTCTAGGTGGGTGACAAAGTTTGGTTACATTTGCAGAAGGAGCGCCTCACTAGGCCCAACCGCAAGCTTCGTCCACTCTGATATGGGCCATACACCATCACCAAGGTTGTAGGGTACAATGTTGTAGAGCTCAACATCCCACCATTCCTTGGCCTGCACCCAGTGTTTAATGTGGAATGTCTTTAGCCATACTTTCCACCAATACTAGACACATAGAAATTTCAAAACAAGTCACACCAACCGAGCTAAACCTAGACTGCATGGAACATGCCACAACTGATCAGATCATGGACATGCAGAGTAAGAGCACTCGCCAACAAAAGATATAACTGCATCAGGTTGTCAAAGTTGACCAACTCCTGCACCAAGGCAAGTGGCTCACGAGGGACCAAGTTCAATAGAAGTTTCCCCATCTCATGGAGGCACTCAATGCAATGGGCACCATTGCTTCCTAAGGGGGGAAGTTTGATCCAAGTGGATATTGGTGGCCACCTGCCTATTCCACTTGGACCTCACCATTGTTTCTTTTAGTTTCCTTAATTATAACACAATTATAGTTTTCTTAATTGTAGCACAATTTACTATTTTTGGTAGTTTTCGGGTTCTGAACTTCTGGAGCTGTTTTGAGGCCCTAATCGGTGTTTTTTTGGAAAATGGGAAAATATGAGTTATTAATTGATATTTGAAGTCGAACGTTGTCATTCTCGGATAGATATTTATAACGAGGTATCATACGCATCAAGCAGAGATTGTATGCCAAAGTTATGACCCCGAGAAGTTGATGTACCAATTTACCCCAACGGGGCCCATAGTTTTAGTGCTTCATCTCCTAGGGTTATGTTTTTGGATGTTTAGGGTTTTCCATTGTTTCTGAATGATAAATAGGCCTTCGAGCCTCGTTGTAACACAATTCAGAGGCATGTAGCCGACACATCTCTTCTCAAAGAGAAACTACCATCACCCGAGCTAGTTTATTTCCATTCGGTATGTAAGCATATTTCAGTGCTTTGATATTTAATGAAATGAAGTTTTATTTCTGATGCATCTCTATGTTTATGTTTATACATGTATTTTTGTGTGTTCCTGCATAAGTCTGGATCAACATTACAATCGACGCGATGACATATTTGGTGGTGATCACATTAATAGCAGATCCTAATGAGAACCTGAATATAGCCATGGAAAAATATAGAGGGCTTCAATAATACTGCTTCAGCCATGAGCATGCTTTGTAGTTATCTAGATCCATAATTGCACCCTTTTCAGCACACAAAGATGAGATATTGGCTTCAATGACTAGCTAGTCATCTCTTCTTTTAAATAGCTTTTACTATTTGTATTATTCTTTGTAATATCATTGACAATAGTAATGGTCATATTGTGGCACATTATTCTTTATTAAGCATCTAACAGATTTATTTGGTTATTCTCATAACCAAATCAAAAAACTTTGATGGTGCCACACATGAAAAACAACAATGGTGTCACAATATTGCAATCATGTCCAGTTTGGAAGGATTTTTCTAGTATAGACTGCATGCATTTACCTTTTCCTTCTATTTAGACCTCCAAATGTCTTTGAACCACATTTGGTGTACCTTTTTTGGCATTTGGATCTCAATCAAATTTTGACGAAATTAGGTATCTCTATTACTAATTTTCATCCCTGAAACCCATTGTTCAATTTTCGACGAGTTTGCAACCACCACCTAAATCTACATTGGGTTTTAATTCACGGTCACATGGACAGACAAGAAACCCCACGTGTGTCATCTGTATGCAATTTCTCTGTTTGATTTTGTTGATGCAAGCTTAAACCCTCTAATATTGAACATTTAATTCGAAATAAGGGTATTTATACCAAGTGCATTAATATTTATGCATAGAAAATGGAAGCTGAGATCTAATAATTAAATTTTCAGGGATAGAGATACTAGATTTGTTGTATTCGTTATCTTTGCAGGAGCTAAAAGAAAAGGATCTCAAGCCTATCCCCTAGAAGGAACTTTGAAACATCAAAATGCATCAAACCCTGACCTTCACTGTCACGCATGCCTAATTAAATTAAATTTATTACACTATAAGTATACATTAAGAAAAAAAAAACATATAGTTTTGAAAAAATGTTATCCGGACCAGACCGGACCGATCTGACTATTTTGAGGCAAAAATCAGTTTGGACCGGTGATTTGAATCATTTTTGGCCACTTGGTACTGAACCAACCAATTCCATTACATAATCGATGGTTTGGTACTGGTTCAATATAGTAGCATAGAATGCATCAAATGGGGCTTGTTCTGGTCTTTTTTCTTTCAATTTTTGCCTTGGCTGGGCACTAGCCCACAATAGGTGCCTAATACTCAAGCCTATGACCCTACTATTGCTATGCAATTCATGGTAATGTTAAATTCTTTAAGTAAAAGTGACATTCTCCATTATCTTTCTTTTTCACCCTTTTACTTATATTTTTAACATTACCATGAAATTACTCAAGATGTTTAAGAGTGGTTCCAACCTCAAAGGATTTCATATGGAGAAAGTAGAATTTTAGATATGAGTCAAAATCCAACAGACTTTACAGTTTTTCGGGATTTTAAGATTGGGGGGATTGCAATGCATTTTGTCATGTATGAGGGTATCGAACTAACATTTAATCAAGAGCACCAATCCCTCTATGTACCTTGATGTTAGTGGCATTGTATTGAACTCCTCTATCATGATCCTACTAAAAATGTACCCATCACTCCAAACAAAATATTGAATTGACATGCAAACATTTTTTATCTTATTTTAATGCTTAGAGGGTGATATTGATGACAAAGATCCCAATATAGCCAAAGATTTTGATGATATGTAGGTATTTGTTTTAGCATGATTTTTTTTGGATACTAGAGACTATCTAAGTCTTTTTTTAATATGTATTTTTGGTTCAAATATGAATTGCACTCCATGTTATTTTGGTTATGTGCACACCTTTACATGTTCTATAAATGAAAACTTTTGCTTATTTATGTATAAATGGTTTGGATTAATATAGATACACTCTTTAAAATTTAAATATTTTAGGTGTTTTTGGTTGAAGTGTTTTGCTCTGATTTTCTTTTACCATTTTGCATCTAGTCCTGACCAATTCCCGATCCAAGAAGTCTACTGGGTCAATGACTAGTCCACTTCTGATAACATTGTTTAAAAATAAGACCCTCAATACAATGTTGAAAGATCGGAAATTACTTTGTTAAACATTTTTCCGTTTTTATTATATAAATGTGAATAAATACGATATTTTCAACTATTCATTATTCATTTTCTCAACATTATCAGATATATCCCTATCTATCAACCATTGTATCTCCATGAAATGCTTCGGACTTAGGTTCAGATTGCTTTGTAATTTTGGTATATTGATGATTGTTTCCGAGAACAACAGGTCTAAAATGTTCAATGATTAAATTTATACGGTTCTAACGAATTAAAATATGATGATGATGCAGATATATTTTGTGCCACACGGATTCTGAGATAATGCAAAGATGT
>APFE030476732.1:763-30724 GCA_000404065.3 Pinus taeda | reverse complement strand
ACTTTTGTTTATCCGCTTTGATTGCTTTCAAGAGAAAGCAGGCCTAAGTCTGTTGTGAGCCCAGCAAGACGCTGCCTGACTCCCAGATCCATAAGCCTTTGCTTTGGTTTTCCTTCTTTATCAGTTTCTAAAGGGAAGGGTTATTGGTTCCGTACCCTTGACTGATCAGATTGATTTGTGTGATTTTATCTTTGAGTTGATTCAATTATAGTTTAGTTTCTGTTTCCTTTCACTTCATTAGAACACTATACTACCGAGCATTACTTGGGCAAAACAGCCTCGGATTGAGTTACTCTTTGAAAGAACAAACGATCCCGGATTGACTTAATAATGTGGAATAATTAGTGGTGTGAGAGACCCTAGTTATAGCCCTACAACCATGTGAAAGTTGATGTTGTTGTTGGTATGTGATTGCCATGAATGCATGTTAGTTGTATATGCATTTGTTATGCATGTTAGTGTCTATATGTTGTTATGCATGCAATGTCATGGTTAAGGTCATGTCCATGAGGTCATTGTATGAATTTTAGGTCATCATGATGTTGTTGGTATGTTATGATGTTGATGTGTTGGTTGAGATAGAGTAGTAGATGTTGATCATCAAAGCGAGGTTGCAGCATTGAACATCGAGCTAAGAGAAGATTGTCATACACGTTTGTATGGTGGGTATGCAGGTATGTTGGTTAATGGTTGTTATAAGAATTAGGGTCATGTACATGTCTGTAGTTTATGGTTTTTGTGGTTACATGTATGATATATGTTAGTTAATCAATGTGATCATATCTACATGCGTTAGTTACACATGAAGGATAGTAACTTGTTGTTATATGCATCATGGTCATATGCAAGATGGTTATGGTCATTGCAACATTGGTGATGGACCTTAAAGGTCTGTCATAGGCATGACCCTCACTAATGACCTTTTTTCTTGTAGTGTGGGTGCATCTGGAAAGAAGGGAATCTTTGTGGGATATAGCAAAAATTATAAGGGCTATATAATCTATGTGGCTGGTCAAAGGGAAGTTGAAATAATTCATGTTGTCACCTTTGATGAAGATATGGCTCTTAGCAAAGTTGACAATCTTCCTATTCTAAGGAAAGATAAAGAAGCTAACACCAGGAAGCTAGAAGAGAAGGAGGATGAATCGATCCCTGATGTTGAAGAACCTATGGATCCTATTGACCCCCCTCTGTAGTATACTTCCTCTTCTAGGAAGAGGCCCTCATGGCTAAGGGGGACTTTTTAAGCTGCCAAGAGACATAGTGCACCCAGAGGGACTTTCCATGAAAGTAAGAATCCTACCAGGTACCAGGGATACTTAAACATTATGAGCATCATCATTCAAAATGAGCCTTCATCGTTCAAAGAAGCCATGAAGCATAAATTATGGAAGGATGCTATGAATGAAGAATATGAGTCCATCATGAATAATGATGTCTAGGATATGGTACCCAGACCCTAGGACAAAATAGTTGTCACCTCGAAGTGGCTTTACAAAATCAAGCATGCAGCTGATGGGAGTGTTGAAAAGTATAAGGATCACTTTGTTGCTCAAGGCTTCTCTCAAAAGGAAGGTGTAGATTATGATGAGATATTTGCACCTGTTTCCTGATACACCACCATATGCTCGATCATAGTACTTGCTACTTTGTAAGGACGGAACCTACATCAGATGGATTTCAAGACTGTGTTCTTGTATGGTTCGATTAAAGAGGAAGTCTATGTGGAACAACTCGAGGGGTTTGAGATTCATAATCGAGAATCTCACTTATGTAGGTTGAAGAAAGCTCTATATGGACTTAAGCAAGCACCCCGAGCTTGGTATGAGGCGATCAATAGCTATTTGATGAAGTTGGAATTCACTAGCAGTGAAGCTGATCCAAAAATGTACTTTAAGATTGAAGATAATAAGTATCTCATATTGGTGTTGTATGTTGATGACCTCTTTCTGACAGGTGAAAATCCTCTCCTTCACAAATGTAAGCGGGAGTTGGCTTCCGAATTTGAGATGAAGGAAATAGGACTAATGCACTATTTCCTAGGGTTGGAGGTCTAGCAAAAGCCAAGAGAAATTTTCCTATCTCAAGGAAAATACATGGTGAAGATATTGGAGAGATTTGGTATGGTAGAATGCAAGCTCGTTACTACACCATTGGAGCTTAACTTCAAGAAGTTATGCGGTATTGTTTCTGAACCTATTTTGGGAAATGCTTCTGAGTATCATCAACTCATAGGAGCTTTGATGTTCTTAGTGAACTCCTGTCTAGATATATGTTTTGCAGTCAACACATTGAGCCAATATATGGTTGAGCCTCATCACTCACATTGGATTGGTGCCAAGAATATACTGAGATATCTTCACGGCACAATCACTAATGGACTAAGATACACTTGCATGGTTATTTCAATGCTGATTGGGCAGGCAGTGTGGTGGACCAAAAGAGCACTTCTAGGTGTTGTTTCTCTTTGGGTTCTGCTTCGATTTCCTGGATGATCATGAAGAAGAAGTCGGTGACTTTGAGCACCACTAAGGCCGAGTACATTGTTGTGAGCATGGACTCCTATGAAGTTTTATGGTTGTGGAAGCTCTTTAGTGAGCTATTTGGTCATACGCTAGATACTACCATGATCCTCTGCAACAACTAGAGTGGGATTTGTTTATTTGAGAATCCCGTATTTCATGATCGCTCCAAGCACATCGATATCAGGTACCACTTTATTCGTGATATGGTACAACGAGGAGAAATAAGGCTCTATCATATTGGGACTGATCAGTTGGTCGCCAAAATTTTGACGAAGCCCCTAGGAAAGGTCAAATTCTTAACTTTCCGAGAATGACTAGGAGTCATGGAGAGACCCTCTTATGAGGGTCTTGTATGATGCATACATTGAGCTCAGGAGCTCTTGGGGGCTTGGGGTACTTCTTGGAGCGAAAAGCGACCATAGGGTGACTCACCCTCCCCTAGTGGTGCGCTATGTATAGGGTGAATGATTAATCCTTCCCCTGTGATACCTCGTGGCGACATGTATGTAGGATGAGTGGTTCATCCTTCTCCTACCGAGACATCCTACCCATGTTGTCTGGGACTCATGGGAAGTACCTCTCATCTGGACAATGTGTAGGGAAATGAGGATAGGGACCATAGTAGTACCGATGGACACAACGTGTATCTACTGTGCTCCCTATGCTAGGATGACATTGATCTAGGATCAATTGGAACTATATTCGAGCTAGTAAGAGTGATATAACTCACTCTCTTTTGGAACTGACTTCAGTTCAGTAAGAGTGGTATGAGACACTCTCTTTATTTGGTAAGAGTGGTATGAGACACTCTCTTTATTTGGTAAGAGTGTATGAGACACTCTCTTTTATCTGGGATTGACTTCGGGTCAATACAGGATGGTATGATACATTCTCTATCATTTCTTTTTCTTCATAGTTCAGTAGACCAGACCAGAGTAGAGCAGTGTAGGGCAGTGCATTTGATGGAAAAGATAGTATCGATAGGTAGAAGGATTAGCAAATGGAGTTCTCCCTAGTTGAGAGGGAGTGTTAAAATTGGCAACTAGGGCCAAACTCCATGTGGATCACCTCATTTATGGCAGTTGATATTTTTCTTGGATTCCTCTCATCGAGAGGTGTAGGATTGATCTAACAATCACCGGATTCTAACATGTATTAACAGAGATATGAATTTATTTGTATTTCTTGACAATTTGTCAAGGGAGGCCAACAAGTAAAACAATGTTTCTCACCCCGATTTTATCTTCAACGTGGCATATAAAATTGAGGAGACCTTGAGGCATATGGAACTAATCTCACCATCTCATTCCTCTCCCTCCTAGTCTATTTGGGAATGCGTAGGAGTAGCAAGGCACTCACATGTGGGAAGAAGGAAGGACACGGGTCTGTTTTTAGGGCAGCGTTAACCTAGGGTTGACCATAGCGCAACAGAGCTACATTTGACTATGTTGACCAGTGTAGAGGAGATCTAACTGTGGTTTTGGGTTGGGCATCCTCTCCTAGGCTAGCCACATTGTTGGGAAGCCAAGCATCGACCTATTTGACCACAGATTTTACTAACATTGATTGGTTAGGGCTGACCGAGAGTTGCATATGTGTTGAATGTTGTTTCACCTTCATTTTAGGACTGACTGTTTTGGGCTGCCTATACTTGCTGTTGGAGGCCAATTTGACCAAGGTTGACTTGAGGTCATTTGGGATTTGTTTGACCAGCTTTGACTTTTCTTGTTAGGGATTTATTGTTTCTGTTGTAAAACCACAAATTTGTGATATTGTGTTATCTCTCTCTGTTGAATTATTCAAGAATATATAAGAATTGATCAAAGGGCTTCCCTGCATTGGGGTTTATCCCTAGCTAGTGCCACATCTTGTGTCCCTTGTCTTGGTTTGTCTTCTACTATTTACATTTATGTTCTATCTGCATTTTACTATCAAGTTAATGTAATTACAATTCTAGAAATTGATATTGGGCTATTAAGAAGATTTAAAGTAAATTTCTCGTAGCATAGAACATACCATAATTTAATAGGGATGCTCAGGCCTAGTTGTGAGGTTGAATTTTGAATTTTTTATCTTGCTATCATGTCTTTGATGGATTCTGGAGATTGTAACATGTTCTGAGTAGAGGACAATATTCTGGGCTAGAAAATGGCTCAAATCTGGGGTATGTTGGCACAAGTCTGCTAAAAAAAGTCCAGGGAGACTGGCACATATGCATGTTGATGAGCACCAGTATTGTAGCAAGAATGTTGCATCTCCTGGAGCTACCAACTTTACTTTATCAACCCGAGGTTCATACAAACCTGGAGGTGACAGTGTTGTATACACAAGTAAAAGTGATGGTTCTGCCTTTTGTCATTGTTCAACTGGCGAGAGACCATTAGGGTTTGCAAGCCAGACTTCTATGGATTCAGAAGAAGCATGGTTCCTTGATGAGAGAAATAGAAATCTACCCTAAGAAAGAGTTGATCTACTACAATAATGAAAAAGAATGAAATTCAATGCTAAGGCACACCATTTCCTAATTAACTCCTAAGAGCTATTCTTTGCACTGATGCTAAATCAACATGAACAATATGCTACTATCCTAAGCATGGAAGTTAAAAACATTAAACACAATTGTTATGCATGTAATGTACTATAATAAATCTGTTTTGTCTTTTTATGCTTTTCAGGAAAAATCAAGTGTGCAAACTAATGTCTTTTGGTGATGTGGCAGATGTTTTAGGGGTGTTGATGGATGGCTGGAAGGTTCAAGTAATGGTTGGAAGGTTTGGGGGACCCTTGGGTGACCTTGGGAGGCTTCCTAGAGGTTTTCCCTCAATTCAGCCTCAAAACAGGCCACTACAGGAAAACCCACAAGATGTACTAGAAACCTACATGATTCCTTGTATTTCTACAGCATGCAGCCGTGAGAAAAACGATGGGTGTTGGAGGTGATGGAAATCTTAGGGAAGGTGGTTTATGGGTGGAATGGAGTGAGAAGAGGCCTAGGATGACTCAGAACCCAAAACCAAGTTTAGGAGATGGATGGATTCCCTCAAAATGCTTGAGGAAATTTCTATGTAAAATGATGAAATTGGTGAAGGTTTTGATGAAAACGAGGAATTCCTATGGGTGAATGAACTTGGAAGGTGGTTGCTTACTATGATATCTATACCTACTTCTGAGGTGCCTGTTCTGAATCAAACATGTGTAATTTTCAAAAGGTCATGTAAACAAGAAGAATTATCATGAACTAGAAAAGCATAATTTAATGAACTAACTGTCTAGCTTATGCATGAAGAAATTGTTGAATAACATGGAATCATGGATGAGATCTACTGCAAGGATGAAGATAGAAGAGATGGAAATGAAATCCTACTTTGCAAAGCTAATCATTTTCTAGTTTAAGTACAACAAATTCTAAATATCATGAAAGAAATGGAAATCTATCTTTTTGGGTTGCATAAGGGCCTCTTCCTCAAATTGTGATCCCAGAAGGAAGAAGTGAGGCCGAGACACCAAATGAAATCTTTGTGGAGCCTCTTTTATCCCTTCTAACCCGCTACTAAAGTAAGGCATATATGGAAGCAAACTAATAAATAATTAATCAAATCTACACTACCTTCAATGAAATACTTCTAACAACAGTTTAACCATGAATCTATGAAACTAAGCTAAGAATAAAGATACAACAAGAGGAGCCTTTGCTACTAGGGTTGGGCCCTAGCCTAAGAGCTTTAGCCCTCTGAGTTAACTCAGTATTGATTCAAGAACAAACTCATTCTTATTACCAAAATAGAAAATTGCATCAAAAAGTCTTCCACAAGTCTGGAGCTCGAAAATAGCAAGAGTTTTACAACAAAAATTTGAATCCTCATGAGGCTCTAGGCCTCTCTACTTATACGAATGAAGTCTCCAATGACTTCCTTAAATTTAGGGAAGGTCGGCTCCCAAAGTCGAGATGAACTACTCCTTGTCTATCACTTGCTCGACTGCCTTCTAATCTTCATGGCTTGGTTGCTTGCACTCTGAGCTGGTGGGATTAATGAAGGAATATTCGAATGGGAAAGGAGTAAATGAGAAGGATTTACCTCCCACAATCTCTCTCCCTTGTCCCTTTTAAGTTTCAAACCTTAGTATTTTCCAAAATTCCTTGATTTTCTCTTTCAAACCTACATTCAATGCATATTAGTCCACTAGGCATAATATCTCACTTTAACTCATCTCATTAAACAAAATATAATCAAAACATGTAATAAGTTGTGAGAAAAGTTGGTTTGACTAAGCTAGGAGGTGAATTAAGGCCCATATAATTACCCAATGATGAGGCTCATCATAACCCCCTACTGAAAGTGTTGCTCATCCTCTGATCAACTCAATCAATATCCATGTCCTTCATAGCTCTAGTGGCCTCCCTGATGTCCCATGCCTCTGTTGTGGTTTCCTCTTCTTGTTCACAAAAACCTGCATTATTTTCTACCTCCTTCCACTGCCTCTTTTCTTCTTCTTCCTTCCTTCCTTCTAGCATTCCTAAGAGCAGTGGTGGACTGAGTTTCAAGCCAATCCAATGGACTTTGAGCCTTTGCATGGATTTCTTGTACATGGGTGTCATGTTCAGTGGTTCTATCATTCTTTGAGGAGAGTGGTACTCTCTTATCTTTAAATTGTATGGAAATGTGTTCCATCTCCTAAGGCAAGCATGTATGATGTCATCCCCTAACAACCTAAACATGTCCTAAAAATGTGAAATTGCTTGCTCTTGGGCAGCAAGATACCTAGGTGCAAGCTGAGGATCATTTTCAATTAAATTATGTGTGCTGATGAGGGCCATTGGATTAGACTGCTCAACTTTGATCATAAGGGGCTCTGTTTATTCTTTTGCCAATATCTTCTTCATTTCTACATCCCTTGCTTCATCATGGTTCATCCATGATGCCAAATCCATCAAATGTAAATCTCCTAGCTTGACATTAGGGTCCCATGCATTCATGTCTATTAAGGCCATGTTATGCAAATAAAACTCAAACATCTTGGCCCTATCTTCCAATGTATTCTAATCACAAAGATCAATGAACTGTCTATAATCCTAAAATGGCATAATGTCTCTCTGTGTTGTGGTCTTGATCTGGAACTGCAACCATTATTCCTTGGGGTATAGGGTATAGGATTTAGCTGTAATCCTGCACTAGATTGCTTCCAAAGAGAGACTAACCATACATGCCAATTGGTTCTCTCTCTCTTGCGGTTGTCCTTTCAACCGTGCATTTTTTGTCTTTAACTGATTTCTCATTATGGCCTCTTTGTCTCTCAAGCTACTTAATTCTCTACCCATCTCCTTGAACTTATCCTCCATTTGACCAATGTCTTCCACCCCCCTTGGATTTGGATGGGCAGGCATATGGGGTTGTTTCGATGGAGCAGAGTGTAACAGCTGTGGTTGGGTAGATGGTGAAGGCAATAAAGCTGGAACATTGTTGTAATGGGGCCTCCACCCCTAGGGTGGTGCATTCCACTGAGGTTGTGGCAGAGCATATGATTGAAATAACTAGCTAGCTGGCTGTGAATGATACTAAGATGTAAGGACCAAGGAGGAGGTGTAGACTAGGAAGTATGAGCAAGGGGTCCCCAGGAAGGTATGGATGTGGTTTGGTTGGGTTTATAATATACATGGGATGACCCTTGCATGTAGTGCTCGTATGGCCTAGTCCCATGAGGTCTCCTTTGTTTTATGTAACAAAGCTGCTCAGTGACCCCTTCAGCTCCTTGATATACAGATTTGAGTCCAGGAAAAGAAAGGAACTTGTCTGTAGAGTGGTTTTCATCATAGAATGAGTAAATTTCAATATAATTCAATGGAAATTCATTCCTAGGGTGCCTCTTGGTGCATATAGCACAGAAAATGGTGAAGGCTCTCTTTGCTTCCTCCTTATTTCTCCTAATGTTCAGCGTGTCCATCTATAAGGCAATGGTTTGCAGCATCTCACTCTTGAAATATTCCAGCATGTTTCCAATTTCACCCTTGATGGATGAATTGGAAGAGGACGTATTGACCATAGGTTGACTTCCCCTATCCTTTTTCCTAGCTACCTTAGAATGGTTTCCGAAGACAATCTTCATATCCTCATAGGGTAACTAATATATATCTCCTCCTACTAACAAGTGTAGGGTATCCGAAAGGTCTTCCCTTACTCCTCTAAGCAGGACCAACTTCAATGACTTAGAGTCAAGTGTGCACCTGGCCCTTTTGTAACTAAGTTGAAACCTTTCTTCATAATCTTCTAGGGACTCATCATTACCTAAGGTCATCCTAAAAATTTTCTCTTTAGTATCCCTAGACCTACAGCAGTCTCGATACTTATTGTTGAAGGCTTGTTGCATTTGAGCCCAAGTTGTGATGCTATCCCCAGCTAAACCCATGAACCAGCACAGAGCTGCATCCTTGAGGGTAGATGGAAATAGTTTCAACTTCCGCTCATCATTTGTATAGTCATAGGTTTGGGATATAACAACAAACCCAAATATGAAAGTGTCGGGGTCTTCTGTGGTCAGGCCATGGAAATGAGGAAAGGCAGAGGGGCTTATATTTTTCATCTGAGTGTCCCCATTGGTTTCTCTAATGGTGAAGGCACCCTCAACTCTCTCTCTATTCCCTCTGTCATTTTTGTTTTCAGCCATTGGCTCGTAGGAATGGATTCTTCTTCTTCCCATGTAGGTTCTTCAAATATGTCTAGTTGCTCACCTAAGGGTTCCTCCAATTCATAGCCATCGAAGAAGAGGGAAGGTTGGTTGTTGGATGCAGTGGGGGTATTTGGCAAAAAATTCCCTAAGTTATCCCTATTCCTACGAGGCATGAAAGGAAATGTTTTTGGCTTGGTTTTGTGATTTTTTTTTAAATTTTGAAAGTGCTTTGCAAAACTGAAATTGCAGATTGAATGAAAACTACTAACTGAATGAAAAACTAATTGCTAAATTGGAATCTAACTTGTAGAATTAAAATTGAAGACTGAATGAGAACTACTGACTAAATGAAAATATTAACTACTTGCTTGAAATCTAACTTGCAGAATGGAAAGGAAAGAAAAGAATTTAGAATGAAAATAAAAATAAATTACTTTTGCAGAAATGAAACTAACGACAGAATAGTAGAAACAAGAAGTAGAAGAAAGAAAGTAGTGATCACATATTACTCAGACACCTCCCCGGCAACAGTTCCAAAAAGTGATGAAAACTAGTATTGCAGCAAGAATGTTGCAACTCCAGGAGCTACCAACTTTACTCTATTAATTCGAGGTTCGTACAAACTTGGAGGTGACAGTGTTGTATACACAAGTAAAAGTGATGGTTTTTCCTTTTGTCACTGTTCAACTGGCAAGAGACCACTAGGGTTTGCAAGCTAGACTTCTATGGATTCAAAAGAAGCTTGGTTCCTTGATGAAAGAAATAGAAATCTAACCTAAGAAAGAGCTAATCTACTGCAATAATGAAAAAGAATGAAATTCAATGCTAAGGCACACCATTTCCTAATTAACTACTAAGAGCTATGCTTTTCACTGATGCTAAATCAACATGAACAATATGCTTGTTGGGTGCAGGATCCCCAAAGGGAATTTTTGGGGCTTAGAGCCCAAATTTTGATCAAATATTGTAATTCCGATGTAAACACTCCAAATTTTGTGGGCGCAGAGTGTGTAGTTTGTAAAAGAGTCATAGGGTTGTCCGCCCTTAGTTTTGTTATTGTAATGTTGACTGTAGAGACCTACTCATGGTCCGCGGACCATGGGATTGTATAAATAGAGAGAGGCTCTAAGTAGTTAAGGAATGAATGGGAAAAAAAAAGATGAATAGATGATGTATGCGAGATAGATCTGTGGAGTAAAGTCTATTTTTTGGGTCGTAGAGTAGGAGAAGGCTCTGAAGCTAAGTGCATAGAGGCCTAGTGGTCTGCAGCTGAGTGCACAGACCCCTGCAACTGAGTGCGTAAGGCGTGTCGAGTCTATAACAGTTGGAAGTATTAATAAAGAGAAGTTTCCTATCATTTCTGTGTATTTATTTCCTCTTTTATGCATCTGTTATCTTGGGTATGAAATTCACTTCTAATACTTATACGATGTGAAAACATGTATAATTGTATTGATTAAGTGAATGCAAGATAGAATATCTATTTACAGGAAGTTAACTAAGATCTGTTAAGAATATAAGTAAGATACGCGGTGTAGTTTGTGGAAATAGTGTAGTTCGCTGCCCTAGCAGCACAAAAGAATCTCCGCCCCTAGTTAGGGTTGCGTGAAAGACGATTATAACAGAACATGAAGGTATTGAATTTTGGGACAGTGCGCGAAATGACCTACACAAAGACAGATCTAGTTGGACTAAATCGACATTTCAGACATCTAAAGGGTGCGGAAACTTGGTTCCAGCATCCACCCAGATTGCTTCGGGTGAGACTTAATTCTACGCTCTGCAGGCTAATGCCAAAAGGGCTAGTAGCGTAGGGATTTGTCTGGCTAAATAAATTTGAACCTGGGTCAGGCCCCCATAAGCCAACAAATGGTTCCATTTCTGGGATAGGAATCTGCATAGAGATGTTTGATGTCATATCATTGGAATCTAACTAAGAAAGAAATTAAAGGCTGGTTGGATAGAAGAATTCATGAGTTCGTGGCGTAGGAGAACGGGAACCCGCGACTATCAAAAGAAGAGTGTTTATACTACTACTTGTACATGGAGATCCACGAATCATCTTTGTGTCCTTCCCTACTGAGCTATACGAGTGGATTGCTAAGCTAGCAGATAGCCAAGGAAGGTGGAAGCTTGACGGTCCTATTGTGTGGACCACAAAGTTAGTGCAAAGGTTGGAAGCACCGAAGGATAAGATCGCGTGCGTCATTGATCATTGGCTCGATCGCATTATAGGAGGATATTACCGAGTTCACGGTTGACACCATAGTTAGTTACAATGAGGCAAAGCAATGCTTTCTCAAAGGACTGCGAGGTAAGTACATAAAGTCTTTGAATACTTGGATTAAAATGATAGTGTACAAAAAGAGGTTTATGTAGTTACCTTGATGTTCGAGGCTACGTGAAGTGGAAAAGCTTACAAGAACGAAGGAAATAAGGGACCAGAAAATAGCCACTTGGTTTCACCTCCACGAAGGGATGAGGAAGAGCTCGCGAAGGTCTCACCGCGAAGTGCGATCCATCTAATAAGGCAAAGAATTCCACGAATACTACCTCCACCCACACCACCACCAGCTTCACCACCATCACCTCCATCTTCACCTATACCACCTCCACCACCACCGTGATTCAATATATGGCAAGCATAGTGAAGTTGCTTGTTCAAAGGATTGGGAAATGAGGAACTAGACCAATTCTGGTTTGTGGTAAGGGTTGTATGGGAAGCGCAAAGAGTTACAGATGACAATATAATGAAAGCAACACTAGTTAGCACCTTATAGGACTGCGCGCTGACCTAGTATATTAAGCACTCCAATGATAATCCAAATGTGGGAATCATGGATATCCAAGAAACACTAAATAGAGAATTTAGCAGGTCAAAGTCTGAAGCATAGTCGATCATTGGATTCAAAGAGATCACGATGCTACCATGTGAGACTCCTTAGGAGCTGGATTAAAGGCTAAAATGTACGATTCGCGAAGCTATTATGAATCTGATGGATGGACAGCATCGCGAATGCTCTGTAGCTTCACTAATGCCACATTTAAGGAGTGCGCTATCGTAGCGGAAGATAACAACTTGTTGTGGCCACCAACAACCCCCCTTCTTATTTAGCGTTATTACTAATACTAAATAAGTGGCAACCCTTAGTCAATTTTTTTTTAAAATGAATTAGTGCTAACATTTCCTTTTTAATAAACCTCACCATCATAAACTTAGGAAAATACCTTTGCAAAATCTAAAAAAGCTTAAATTTCATGGTGAGGAATATCGCATCGCAGAAAGGATAATATGATGCCTTCTTACAAACCAAACTCTAAGTATGCGAGATTGCGATACGAGATTACATAATGAAAAACAAATATCGCATCACATGCCTTTCAAATGCACTTCCGCTGGAAAACCACAGAAAATGCCGATATGCGATGATGCATATCACAAAATTGCGCATTGCAAGAAATACATTAACACAAAATAAGCACATACTGTGATTACGCGATGTTGCAACAATGCGATATTGCGATATTGCGATAGAGCGACAAAGCGATCTTACAAAAGAATGACAGTGCGATAATGCGATATTGCGATAATGTGATACAGCGATCTGCGATCTTGCAAAGCAAATCGCTGAATTACTCCATCGCAAAATCTCTTGGCTCACTCTTCGAAAACTGTTTCATAAAACGAGACATGGTTATGCGCTTTAATGCTAATTAATGAGGTAGTTGTCAGTTGTTAATGAAATACGGTTTTGTGTTTATTCAGAAACCAGTTCACGTAAGGCGATACACTTTTGTGTGTCTTTGGCATTTTAAAGCTTTCCTGTCATTATTCCTTATTATTACTCTCACCTGACTTGTAAACTGCAGGAACAAAAAACAAAGAATTATACGAAGCAGTATAAAGGAAACTATGGAGAAGAAAGGCAAGGCTTTGATGTCGAAAGTTAAAGAAATGGCACCTTTGTACACAGACACCGCATGCAATAGAGACGCGGGTATTTCCACTTGGAAAGGCATGTATAATCTACTTGAGAAAGAGAATCCTAAGATAATGGGGGTTACGACTACTGCAGGCTCACATAATTCTTTTGAAGCATTAGTTACAGACTTAGCTTGTTTGTTCCTATACCAGCTAGTGACGAGGCCTAAAATTATCCCCTATACAGACATGGTTAAATAGGTACTGGACAACGCTGAAATAAAAAACAGACAGTTTAAGACTCAGGGTCAAGAGCTCTCGGAATCATTATTTTCACAAAATTTCAACTTTACATCCGCTACAAGAAAGCACGCAAGAGGCGAAAATCGCACCAAGGAAGCCTAGATTAAGAAGCAGAGGCATTTTCCGAGGCACGATCGCTGGGTAAAACTTCTCGAAATGGAAAGCTTATAATTTCTCAACTACTTGTAAGTCAATAGTTGAATTGAGGCTTCTGTGATCCATAATAGTTGAAAGAATAACTTCGGCGTAAACCGCCGATCCTAGAAATTCGGAAAAAAGTATGTTAAAGATAAAAGGTAAATTTTGAATCCGAAAATCAGGGGTAATGGTTAGAAATATCCTCAAAAGTATTTAGTGAAACCACATAGTCAGTATATTACTCTCGAAAGCATCATCAGTTCTGTCGAAGATGTGGCACCATCTCTTTCCGATTCCGTTTTTGCAGCATAGTTAAAGGATGAAGTTGGCTAATCGACTTTTCCCAATCAAATGTTGAATGCATGCTTGCAATGCTAAGGGGCAAATACAAAAATAGTTAGATATTACATTTAATTTTAGAAATAGGATTGCTTTATTTTATCTATAGAAAGGACAGTCATTTAAACTGTATCCTGTATTTTTGTAAATAAGTTATTTTTAGATGTAGTTAGTAGTATTTAAACCCTTCTCATGCATTTAGAGAAGGGTCCAGAAATTTATCAAAAACTTGTCCTCAGAACATGCACTTTTGCACCCTCTGAGGAGGTTTTGATGAATGAATGGAACATGATTTATTGATTTTTGCATTTGATATCTGCTATTGATGTTGCACTTTTGTACTCTTAGTGGATGTTGGATTAAGAAGAGATAAATCGTTATTGCTTGAAGCTCATGAGTAGAACTAGTTATAAATGGTACTTCTATCTCTTAACTATTTCTATTTTTTGTGTTAAAGTGATATTTCAGTTCAGTTGTTTTTATGTTAATGCGTGAATTCCTGAGTTATCATTTGGCACTTTTGTACAGTGATAGCTATTTATTTGTGCTTAATATATGAATAGCTTACTGTGTGATATTTTTTTCACAACTGTTTCGCCTAACTTTTTTGTGAAGTGGTTTATCTATATTGAATTATTTTCTTATAACAATTGAATGATCTTTATTACCGATTTCTATTTGAAATCATTTTAGATTGCACAGAAGAAAGATTACATCCTGGGTTAGTATAGACTTATAAGTTTCTATTTTATTAGAATACAATTGCATGTCATTAGATTAAAGTTAGAATTAGAGCATCTTAAGTAGGATCTGTTAAACCATAAACATCAATTTTTCTCACACACACACTTGAATTGGGAAATTGGTCCCATATCCCCAGTCGGACCCTCTATACCAAACGGAAAAGGAGCTGCCAACCAAGGTCCGGATCGGGCGGGTATCCCCCTTGTTGCTGACCCGATTTTCGGGGCTTCAACATATTTTGCGCTAGAAGGAGGGCCAAAACTATGAATGGAAAGTAAGTCCAAATCAAAATACCATTCTGAGAGTAAATCGCCCTCACCATCTCTCCCGACTTCTCCATTGCATTGAGAATCTTCAAATCCACAATTAGAAGTCATAGGATCAATAGCCGCTGCTACAAACCTTGACATTTCAGAACAATCTATTATTGAACCTCCTGAAGTTGAATCTTTGATCACAAACTTCAAGTATTTTTTATATCTCCTCCAAGATATGATAAATCTCGAGGCAGCATGACTTCGCAATATAACCCTACTCATCCTTTGACCAGATTAAAGAGCGAAAAGTTTGGTGTTTAGCCAACTAAGTTACCTCTACCCATTAGGAAAAGAGTAAGGAAATCACCTAAGGAGTCTGATAGCGAGACTCTCTCATCATCTTCATCCATCTCAAATTCCTCACCGTGAAGTCAATCATCCACTCCTCCACTTCAGATCATTGTCCACCATCATATTGGTATTTCTACATCTCCTTCTCAATCATCTGGAGTTATAATACCCTCATTTCCTCAACCTCAGGGATCATCTTCTGCACTTCCTTCCGTTAGTAAATCAGCGATGGCCCAATATCCATGGAATAACCCAGGGGCAGTCTTAATGCCTGCGCCCTTCAGTCAACTCCTGGCCCATCCTGAAAAATGGCTGCCTAAGTTCAATCCTGAAGAAGGCATGCTAGTGGAAGAGAATATTAATAACTTTATGCTATCTATAAACCTTAACAGAGTTACTAATGAAGATGTTGTTGTTCGAATTTTTCCTTATACTCTTCAGGGAACAACCGGATCATGGTACTTTTCATTACCATTTGGATCTATCACTAGTTGGGATATCTTCCAGGAACAATTCCTCATTAAATTTTTGGTGATGATAGGTATACGATAACGTTAATCAGTGACCTGTCAAACCTTAGGGCCCAGTCAAAATAACCCATTAAAGATTTCAATTCACATTTCAATAAATTGTTAAACAAAATTCCTATTGCTTCCAAGCCCAGCAAAGAAGTGAGAAGTGAATGGTATATCGCCGCTTTACCATCAAACATAACAATCTTCATGGACAGGGCTAATAAGAAAACTTTAGCCGAAAACATGAAAGAAGCAATAGCAGTAGAGAAACATATAATAGCCCTAGAAAAGAAAACCGTGTTAGAGGAACAGAAATCAAAGAAGGTTACTTTCAAAGAAGATCCCAAGAAAAAACAATCGAAAGATCCATTTGATTTAGAAGGATTGCAAAAAGTTTTGAAGACCATGTCTAATGAGATGGTCGACATCAAAAAACAAGTGGCAGAAACTTCTTCAAAAAAGCCCTACAGAGCTTTTAAGAGAAACCCTTCAACAGATTCAAAGCCTCCCAATGCTATTACAAGTGCAGAATCCAAGGAGGAAGAAGAGGAAATTACTACTGAAGGGCAAACCGATGATGAAGAAGTTGTAGAATTACAAGGAATGTAGGATTTCATCCTCCCATAAGAAGAGGATCAAGAATCATTGCCGGTTAGTACACGAAGTAGAAATCAGCTGGATCCTCCTCAAACTACCCCTAAGCCAAAGAGCACAAGCTTGACAATGAAGGATAAAGTTGCAGCCAAGAAAACGACACCCAAAGTGACTCAAACCAGCCCAGTCCAAATAGATTCATCTACTCCATCTAAAACGTTGATCATTTTGGATGAAATGGAGTAAAATATCCTAGAAGACATGAAAAACACTAGGGCCAACATCACTCTTTACGAATTGAGCAATTTAAAACACCAACAAAAGATACTTTTGAAAGAGTTACATGCTGTGCCAGTCGCACCTTTGCCTATCGCTGTAATTTCTCAAGCTTCCCATGATATGGGAAGACCTCCGACTAATGTGATTAACAAGATTGATCCAAATGACGTCGCATTAATT
This sequence comes from Pinus taeda, assembly GCA_000404065.3. NCBI lineage: Eukaryota > Viridiplantae > Streptophyta > Pinopsida > Pinales > Pinaceae > Pinus > Pinus taeda. The sequence continues at coordinate 13,914 of APFE030476732.1, read as the reverse complement.
GGAGGTAGATCGTGATCTCATACTCCCCCCTTTCTTCTTACTTATGAAATTTTTAATAAAAATGTGCATAATTTCTTAGTGGATTCAGGAGCTTCATCGAATATTTTGCCAAATTCAATATACACAAAATTGAACGTTCAACCACAGAAGTTTGCTGTGCATATAGTCTATCTAGATCGATCACAAGTCAAAGTGATTGGCAAATTAAATCAGGTTACCATAAGGTTGTCATCCAACCCAAAGGTATGTCAAGTTATCGACATTTTAGTTGCTGACATTCCAGAATTTTATGGCTTAATTCTTAGCAGGGATTGGTCAGAAAAACTTCATGGATACTTCGCAGCTGACTGGTCGCACATGTTGCTGCCCTACAATGGTAAACCAACTCAGATAAAAGTTGAACGAGAGCGACATCAGAAATACATAGTAACGGAGCTAGAGGGAGAGAATGAACCAGTAGCATATAACAACAGTATTATTGGCAATTACTCAGTAGATTCTTTCCTAGGGAATTTTAATGCTCATACGTCACCTTATTTAGAACATTTTGTTTTATCCCAAGTCGAAAATTTTTCTCAAACAGATAGTTCTAAATGTATCAATTTTTTAGATAGTCCTATAAATAAATCTTTATTTTGGAAATTATTTTTTGATGGTTCTAAATCTAATGAAGGAGCAGGAGCAGGATGTGTGCTAGTTAGTCCCGAAGGAGATAAAACTATGTTAACTTGCAAACTCGAATTTTATTGCACCAACAATACAGTGGAATATGAGGCTTTAGTCCAAGGGTTGTACAAAGCAATTGGATTAGATGTCAAATACCTTCAAGTTTTTGGAGACTCTGAAATTGTAGTCAGACAGGTACGTAATACTATACATTTTTTATCAGGTCATTTAAAACATTATCAATCTTTAGTTCAAGATCTGACTGAACATTTTATAGCATTTAATATTTCATCAATTCCCAGACTCCAGAATGCAAGTGCATACCTTTTAGCTAACGTGGCTTCCAAACTTATCCCTTCAGAAGATTTTAGTCCAGATATATTCTCAATAGAATTAATATTTATACCTTCTATTCCTAATAACATCACAAATTGGAGAACATTCAACGACGATCCTGCTATTGTGAGTTTTCTCACATCTGAAGGATCCTATGCCAATCAAATAATTGACAAAGACCAACATGATCGACAATTGCAACAAGATAGCACTAACAATGCTATACCTAAGTCGGTAGTCAAATTAGAAGACCTTTATGATTTGAAAGATTGGTTTAAAATATCTACTAATTAAAAACTCCAAAGTTCAACTTTGAACTACGAATTAGTAAATCTGGGAACTGATGCCAAACCACAGAACGTCAATCTAGGCCTTGGCCTAACTCCTGAAGAAAAAATAGCATATATCCATCTTTTGAGACAATACAAAAATGTTTTTCTTGGAACTATGATGAACTTAAAACATATGACACTTCTATCATCCAACATACTATTCCAATGATGGACGATGAAAAACCAGTCCAATAGAAGTTGAGAAAAATCCATTCCAATCTAGAAAACCAGATCAAATCTGAACTCAACAAGATATTGAAAGCCAAAATAATTTTTCCCGTTCGACATTCCAAATGGGTCTCCAATATGGTTCCCGTTAGAAAGAAAAACGGAGATATTAGAATCTGTATTGACTTTCGAAATCTTAATAAATCCTGCCAAAAGGATAATTTTCCTTTACCTCCTATGGAACAAATTTTGCAGGCAGTTGTTGGGTCAGAATTAATTTCCTTCTTAGATGGATTTTGAGGATATAATTAAGTGTTGGTACATCCTGATGATCAATTAAAAACAACATTTAGAACCAAATGGGGTACCTACGCATATCAAAAAATGCCTTTTGGCCTGATTAATGCTGGTGCCACATTTCAGAGAGCCATGGACATCGCATTCAAAGGTTTAGTTAATAAGTCTATGGTAATATATTTGGATGATATAACTGTCTATTCCAAGAAACGAAGCAACCGTCTTAGAGATTTAAAACAAATCTTCCAATGTTGTCTCAGGTATGGAATTTCACTTAATCCGAAAAAATCCTTTTTCGCATTAAGTGAAGGAAAACTTCTAGGATTCATAGTGTCAAAATCTGGAATTCATATTGATACTGACAGAATCAAAGAGATTTCCGAAATATCCCTACCTCACAACAAAAAATCCATGCAATCTTTCCTTGGTCAGATCAACTTTGTAAAGAGATTTGTTCTAGATTTTTCAAGAATCGTGTCTCCTTTACAAGCAATGATAAAAAAGAACTCAATCTTCAAATGGGGTCAAAACAAATATGAATCATTCAATCTAATCAAACAAGCAATTATTGATGCTCCATATTTAGCAACTCCAAAATTTTGAGAGCCTTTTATTTTATATACATTTTCCTCTAACAGATCATACACAACGATACTTACTCAAGCTAATCAAGAAAAATCAGAAGCTCCGATTGCTTTTTTCAGTTCAAATTTACAGGGGGCTGAATTAAATTATTCAGATGTGGAGAATCAAGCATATGTTGTTTTCAAAGCAATCAAATATTTCAGACCCTTTCTACTCAAAACACATACCAAAATCATTGTACCGTTTCCAGCAGTTAGAAATATTTTAGTGCAAAAATATGTGGGTGAGAAAAGAGCCAATTGGGTTACTTCCTTACAAGAATATGATGTAGAAATCAAACTAGCAAGCATTTTAAAAGGTCAAGGTTTTTGCAAAATGCTGGCCGGAGCATCGCTGATATCTGAAATTCCATCGACATACATACAAGTGTATGAGGTAAGCCTAAACGATAATGAGTCATTATATACCAATATCATTTATTATCTAAAGAATGGATATGCTCCTTCACACCTCGATCATACCAAGAAAAGAGCTCTAAGGTTGAAAGCCAAACAATATCAGCTCCTGAACAATGTTCTTTTTAGAATAATTTATGATTATGTTCTCCTTTGATGTCTCGAAGAATGTGAAGCTAAAAAAGTTTTGTAGGAACTCCATGATGGGCCAGCAGGTGGACACCATGCTGGAGATGCTACTGCACATAAAATCTTATGCGCAGGCTATTATTGGCCCACATTATTCAAAGACTCACACAATTGCATGAGGAAATGTTAGGTCTGCCAAACCGCTGCCGGGAGACAGAAGAAACCATCCTTGCCACTACAACCAGTCAATATTGAGCAAACTTTTGATCAGTGGGGATTGGACATAATAGGTGATATCGTTCCTCACTCTTCTAAGCAGCATAGATATATTCTTACAGCAACATATTACTTTACCAAATGGGTAGAAGTAGTTCCACTCAAGACGACTAATGCTGAACATATCATTGATTTCATAGATCAATTTATAATCACTAGGTTTGGGTTGCCTTCCGCTTTAATGTTTGATAATGCATCATACTTTTCTAGAAACGCAATGACTGAATTTGCACTCAAAGGAGGTTTCAAACTTAAATATTATGCCAATTACTATCCACGGGGGAATGGACTAGCTGAATCTACAAATAAAAACCTAATCAGGATTATCAAACGAACAGTTGACTAAAATCATAAAAAATTGGCATGTCTTTAATATATGCTTTATGGGCAGATCGAATAACACAAAAAGCCTCCATCGGCACTTCTCCATTCAATTTAGTTTATGGAAAAGAAGTGGTTCTCCCAACTCATTTAGCAATTCCCTCTCTATCTTTAGTTCAATATATTGATGAAGTACCAAACTCCTCCTTACAACTGAGGCAAATGGAAATAATCAAGTTAGAAGAACAACGAGAATGGGCCAAAAGAAATCACGCTCATCATCAAGCATTAGTAAAATCCTCTTTTGATTCAAACATGATGAACATAAAAGATTTTCAGATGGGAGATCTAGTTTTAAAATGGGACAAAGCCCGTGAGGAAAAAGGGAAACATACAAAATTTCAATGAATGTGGCTTGGTCCTTTTCAGATTGTGGAATTTATAGGTCCGTCCACTTTTATGTTGCAGGATTTAACAGGGAAAGGAGATTCTTTACCTGTTAACAGACAAATCCTTAAGAAATATTTTCCTTAGAAGATCATTCTTCTATTTTGTAGATTAGATTTTTATTTTAATAAAACCAGTTGTGAATGGTTACATTAGGCATTTACAAAATAGACACCAATTCTCTTCCAGATTTTGATCTTTCTCTTGAATAAATAGCAAATCTTTTAGAAAATTGATCTTTATTATTGAAAGATACAATTAAAGACTCTAGCCTAGATATGATACTAGTTTCAACTACATAAAATTTGATGAAAACAACATTTAGTGAGAAATTGTTTTATATCAGTGCAATGAAAGGCATCAATAACAAAATAAAGATTCTCTGTGGAACAACTCTTTCCCAAAAAAAAAAAACTCTACTATTGTCATCTAGAGCTATCTTAAGGAAACAATGACTTCCTCCCTACTAAGGAAATCACAATTTTCAGAGGAACAATCCAAGGATACAATTTATCTTAAAGAGTGAGAGGTCTCATCACAAGCCGGCTTATTAGAATCACAGATATTATAACTTGCTGACTTTGCCAATACTGCATACCACAACAGGGCAATGACTCAAGATTGTTGCAATCAAAAGGCAAGGGGTCTCATTACGAGCCAACTTGTTCAACAAAGTTATAAATCAAGTGAATGACTGTGTCATAAATTGTCTATCAAACCAAGACATTGTTCTTTAAGAGTAAAAGAAAATCAAAGCAATAAGTGTGGATGTGGATTCTTCTTTGAGAATTGTAGGTATCTTTAAGTAGGATACAAGATCATTGCTGGGTAACAGGTAACCCTGTTGAGGCTATGAACGCCTGTTGGCAGCAGACGCTCTACCTACGACAAATGAGCATATATAAAACTTCTTTATAGATAAGACTTTGTTTTATCTTTATAAACCAAGTAATGACTGATGTAAATACAAGGACTAGCTTGAGGAAGCAAATAATCAATGTTGAAAATAGTTGAAACAAAATATCATTGACAGGTTAAAACATAATGTACTTTATCTTTCTATAATAAAGTTTAACTTTCTGGAAAATTTTCTGTTTTGGAAGTTTAGAATATTCAAAAGAAAGACAGAGATAACTGGTTCTTCCAAGTGAATCACCAATTGTTGTGGCCACCAACAACCCCCCTTCTTATTTAGCGTTATTACTAATACTAAAGAAGTGGGGACCCTTAGTCAAAAATTTTTAAAAATGAATTAGTGCTAACATTTCCTTTTTAATAAACCTCACCATCATAAACTTAGGAAAATACCTTTGCAAAATCTAAAAAATCCTAAGTTTCATGGTGAGGAAAGACAAAGTCACTCCTTAAGGAATATCGCATCGTAGAAAGGATAACAGGATGCCTTCTTACAAGCCAAACTCTAATTATGCGAGATTGCAATGCGAGTTACATAATGAAAAACAAATATCACATCGCATGCCTTCAAACGCACTTCCGCTGGAAAACCGCATAAAACGCCGATATGTGATGACGCATATCGCAAAATCGCACATCGCAAGAAATACATTAACACAAAATAAGCACATACTGCGATTACACAATGTTGCGACAATGCGATATTGCGATATCGCAATAGAGCGACAAAGCAATCTTACAAAATAATGACAGTGCGATAATGCGATATTGTGATATTGTGATCTTGCGATAATGCAATACAGTGATCTGCGATACTGCAAAGCAAATTGCAGAATTACTCCATTGCAAAATCTCTCAGCTCACTCTTCGAAAACTGTTTCATAAAACGAGACCTGTTTATGCGCTTTAATGCTAATTAATGAGGTAGTTTCCAGTTGTTAATGAAATACGGTTTTGTGTTTATCCAGAAACCAGTTCACGTAAGGTGATACACTTTTGTGTGTATTTGGCATTTTAAAGCTTTCCTGTCATTATTCCTTATTATTACTCTCACCTCACTTGTAAACTGCAGGAACAAAAAACAAAGAATTATACAAAGCAGTATACAGGAAACTATGGAGAATAAAGGCAAGGCTCTGATGTCTGAAGTTAAAGAAATGGCACCTTTGTACACAGATGTTATAGCTCCAAATCTCACTATTATGGTTTGTGATGCTGCACTCATGGCCTAGGGAAACCCCTCCTTCCAGACCTGGTCCCAAATTTAAAAAACAGTGTTTTATTCCTTGTATGCGACATTGCCCTGAGTTAAACACGTGTATACACGGGTCTGCATATACCCAACCCACGTATATGTATTAAAACACTTAAAAAAATATAAAACTTCTTATTTTCAGGTGGAGATCGTGGGTTTTACCTGCTGATCACCTGTTAGTGCCCGTGGCCCAACTATTCCCAACCAACTCGTAACTAAAAAACTACTTTGGGATTGGTATAAAAAGACATCAAAGGGAAGGCCTAAGGGAGGAGAGAAGAGAGAGAAAGGTTACTATACTGAGATTTTTCCCTGACCAGGTCTGAAGACCCTTGTGCCTTCTGGCACTTCCCCCATTTGTACAGGAAACCTTTGTTTCCTTGTGAGTTGATGTTCATCCACTAGTTATGGCATCATGGAGTGAGTCTTGGAAGGAGATATGCTAAGAGTGCTTGAGGCTGGACGGATTCCGGAAGGAAGCTTTGCTTGGAGCCTGCGAAAGGTTACTCAGGTGATATCACTCCTTTTGTACATTCTATTTGTCTATAATAAAGAAACACATCTTGGTTCTCGATATGCTTCTTCTTTATGTTTATGATGTTCATGTTTGAATTTCATGTATGAATGGTTGTTTAAAGTTCATAACTAACTTCCTTCTTTTATAACATAAAGATGATTTCTTTATAAGTCTTTGTCCATATACTGTTGCATTCTTTGGAATTGGTTGTTTTGCAGGAAAAAGGAGCGAAAGGGACGTGAAGAAGGGTTTGGGCCCTTGAGGAACTTCTCGAACGTAGGACATGAGGTATGCCCTTCTTACTTTAGAATTTGCTTATTATAGCGTAATGGCTGTGTGAATGTGTGTTTCTCTGTTTAGACAACTTTCAGTCTACTAGGGTTTCCACCCAAAATCCCTAGGGGCGCAAATCCCTCAACAGAATTGGCGACTCCACTGGGGACAACACTCTTGTTGTTTCTAGTTTGGTTGTTTGTCAAGCCAATCAGGGCTCAGTTACTTGTTGGTTTGATGTTACTGTCTGGTCTATTCTTGAATTCTAAGTTTTGCAAGTTTCTTCAGTTTGTTTTTTATTTTTCTTGAAATCTTTAATATACGATGTTTTGCTTAGTTACATAAGCATACAAACGCTTGTTTCTTGAAGTAAACTAACATATATGCAGGTTTCCTTAGGCACAGTCATGTATACACGCATTCTGCACATAAGTACAATCGCGTATATCTTGCAACTTTCAAGATTTATAAATTTTTGTGTCTCTGAAGTTTGTCTGGTGTTTTGAGTCAGTTTGAGACAACCATTTTTTCCAGTATCAGTTGTTTGTTTTACAGCAAGCGTCTTACTCCGATTTCTCTCTGATTATAAGGAGTATTGGTCTCATTTTATGTTTGCAAGTGTCATCGTCTTTTGCTAAAAGCACACAAGATTTCTTGATTGGAATCTTGGTTTCTCTGATTTATCAGAGTAGAAAGATTGTTATCAATCTTTGTGTTGAATTTTGCTTTTGGTGACTTTTTGTTTGCTTAACAAAATCGCTTTTTATGACCATCTACTTCTTTGTTTCATCAAAGTTGTCGATTGATGCTTTCTTGAAATTGTCTTTTTGATCTCTTTTTGGTCTTTGTTACCAAAGATTTCATTACTGCTTTCGATTGTTAAAAATCATCTTTAAACACATTTGTTTTTGTTGAGTTTTGCTTCATTGTATGGTGTCAACTTGCAAAAGTGTTTCTTGCTTATTGTTTCAATCGCGAAGTTTCAGTTCTTGTTGAGAGCATTTTCAAAAAGACTTTCTTGTTGCTACTTTGAAGAGAACTTTTTGAAAAGTTTTGTTTTACTTTCTTGAACTTGCTTTTCATTTGGTTTCCTTTTGGTGAGTGAAAGTGCTTTATGTTTATCTTGAGTTTTGTTTTTAGTATTTAGACGAAATGAATGGTAGCATCTCATATTCCATCTAGATATTGTAAGTGGAAAAAGAAAATTTGATAAGCAAAACAACTTTCATTTCTTGTTTTTAGAGTTGTTTTCAATTTTGCATCAAGCATATAGTTGTTGCATTAGGGTAGATTTGCATCTCTTTAAGCATATATAGTTTTTTTAACTTTTGAGTGTGAAGTGTGAATTAAAGAAAAGAAAAGAAAATTTTGTTTCATTAGAAGTTTCCTTTCGAACCTTGTAGAAATTACTCTTCATCAAAAAACAATGACAAAGTGCACATGCATATAGTTAAGTTTTATTAATTTCTTTTGCGTCGAAAAAACACCACTAGTTTCACTTCCATCATCCCCTAACTTAAAGAACAACCCTTAAATCAAGCGCTAACTAAAATTCACTAGAACATTTTCTTTTAAGTTAAATACACCAAAATGTTTTAATAATTTAGGGCCTTGGATTAGGCGAGTGGAGAGTTAACTCTCCAAGGCCATTTAAACGTCAAACATAGGAGTCTGAATAACGAGAGAAAATCCAATAGTGTTAGGAAGACTAGGAAACCTCCGGATCTGGGAGTTAAGCACGAGGTTCTGTGGAGACAGGGAAGAGAGATACCCCCTCTCCTACTTGTCCGAACTTACCTCACGACTGTTCCGCCTGGCTTCTGAGATGAGTTGGTATCCATAGTTGCCACTCCTAGGGAACTACATAGGTGGCTGCGGAGGGGAATCCCGTGGCACCTGAGGTCGACGTTGTATCACTCTCAACGATACTACTGGAGGGCCCCCTTGCGAAGCTTGGGGGCTTGCACCGGCGCAGGCTGTTGTTAGGAGGTCAGCGTAACTTCCTCTGTTACCTTCACTGATAGGCCTGGGCCCTCATCATCCCAGACTATCTTCGGAAGGCCCCTTATTTTTCACTTTCTCGTATTTTGGTGTCCGGTCCTAATCACCCGGAGTGGAAATACTTGGAAGTTGTTTGACTGGCTTTATCTTTAGGGACTTTATAGTGGGTGCTCTGTGCTCTTAGTTGGCCTAGCTTTAAATTTTTTGAGTCTTTAGTTAGATTTTAAACAAGAAATTCAAAGTGGCTAACCAATTTCCTAGACGATCTCGAAGACTTCGTGGTCTTTCACCACCGAGTTTAGAGCCTTCTCCGAGAAGGCGCAGAGGTAATAATATCGGTGGGTTTCGTCCCATGGCAATTGATGCATCGGGGATTGATCCTCCTCTCGGGGGCATTAGTATTGAAGCAAGGCCTGGTACTTCCGCGGAGCAAGAGAGGAAGACTCTAGTTCTTTCTCGAGTTTGCTTACAAGCGAAGGATAATATTGAGGTAGAAGAACTTTCAGAGTCGTTAGCGGCTCCGAATTCTCCCCTACGATCCAGTCATCCACACGTATTGCAATACGTTGGGGCTCCGACGCATAGACCGTCAAGTCCAGGTTACACTATGCGCTTACCTTCGATGACCACTACTGGAAGCATGGCTTCTACAAGTGCTACGACTATGCAGACTCCCATATCTGTACAAGGGGGTGGAACTATTTCCATCCCCTCCGTCTCTTTATTCGGATCTTTTATTAGCACGTCTTTTGTTGGGTCTACCTCCATTCCCTCCACGAGTGGAAATTCCCAAACCAATGCTTTTGGTTCTGGATTCTTCCCATTTGGTGCCCATTCACAGGGCATTCCTTCAGCTCCGTTCGGGGTTGCCACGTCCATGATGAGTGGATCGACTTCGTTCCAAGGTTTTCCATTCGGAAGTGGTCATATACCACATTCCAACCCTACGATAGGATCCATGCCTTTTTCTTCTATAGGACAAAGCAGCAATCCTTTCCAAGGTTGGAATAACCCTGGGCTTGGTAGTGCCGGAACTGGGAATCCATTTTTTGGCCAATATGGGAATAGGCCATATACCACGGTTAGTTCATTCCAAAATATTCCTCTCCTAGCTTCGGCTTGGAATCCATATCAGGGGTTATCAACTCCTTACAATCCTTTAGGAGGAAACTTTGCTGGCTATGGTGGATATACGGCTAGAGTTGGTCAAACTCCAAGTTTTGCTGGGTCACAAGGTTTTCCTTTTGGTTCAGCGGGTTCTACTGGTTACTTCGGGCAGCCTGGTGCCTTCTAAAATCCAGGCCAATCTTTTCAGAGCTTTGGGAGTGCCGCCCAGTCTGGGTGGAATCCCCAAGCTCCCCCTAGACTTCCGTTTCTGGCAACGTTGAACTTGCCAGATCTCACTAAGTTAACTAATAACCCAATCAAGTATAATATAGCCTGGCCTCCGGTCCCAACTAAACTACCTTCGGATATTCCAAAATTCGAAGGGAAGAGTGGTGAGGACCCAGGCGACCATGTAACCACGTTCCACTTATGGTGCTCATCAAACTCCCTGATCAATGACTCGGTTAGATTGAGGTTATTTCAATGCACCTTGACTGGTAACGTGGCTAATGGTATATAGAGTTGCCTGGGGGCAGCTTTACATCATTCGTCGACTTAGTCAATATTTTCTTGAACCATTTTCAGTTGCCCGTCCGGTATGATGCCGGAACCGAACTACTGGCCACTTTTCGTGAGGATAGGGCAACTCACATTTCTGATCATATTCAGGAATGGAGACGGAGAAAGAGGCTCATTAAAGCCGAAATCCCTCCGGAGTACCGTCTCGAGTGATTCTTGAAGTCTTTGATACCTGAGATCTCCAAGGATGTCTCCATGTCTGAGGTCTATTCTGAGGAGAAAGCCACTTTTAGGGCCCAGCAAATAGAATTGATCTACTCTTAGTCTGGGATCCTACAAAAGTACTTGCCAGATGCTCTTGGGTCTAAGGTTGACGTAGCTAAGCCTAAGCCAGGTCCCCACACGGATGGTATTGTTGGGTCGGTAGACACAAATACGGTGAACTTGTTGAATCAATTGCAGCAGTTGTCTTTACAAACTGCTTCTAATAACCAAGTCACATCATCTAACCCTTCCGCTTCCCAAACCTCTTCGATTAATGTCTTCCAATCTGATAACCCCAAAGGAAATCAAAATTCCAATGGGAAAAATAAAGGACGAGGTAAGAAAAAGAACCAGGATGGGAAGCCTAATGCAAAGAAATCTGGCAATAATGCTGGTGGAGGTAGAAATGAGTCAAAAAAGAAAGTCAAGTTTCCATGCAAGTTGTGCGGTGGAGACCATTTAAATCATCTTTGCCCCAAGATTGAAGACGCTCAGCGCTTGTTAGGGCAGCAAGGGACTTCTAGTTCCCAAGCTATGTTAACCAACCCTTTTCCCCAAGGGCAGCAACTTCTTGCTGGTGCGAGTTCAAACCCTGGAACCTCCACAGGGGGCAACTAGGAAGGGGAAAATCATCGAATGTTTTCATGATGGGTTCTAACGTCCATGTGGCTACTCAGTCACGTGATTATGGTGAAGCCGAAACTTCCAAGGACAAGGTTGTTCCCGGAAGTACTGACCTTCATATCAAGCGACCCCCTATTGAGACTATACCACGGATACCGAAAGGTTCCGCTAAACGCGCGACTATTAATCCTAATGCTAGGGCCGCCCAGAATTGCTCCATTGTGGAGGATCTGGCTTAGAGTCTGTGCACCATGTCCGCTTTAGAGGTTCTCCAGTCGTGTCTGGCTCAGAGAAGTGCTTTACTTTCCGCAGTTGGGGCAGTCGATCTAACTAATTCTTTAGTGCTCACTTTCGACATGTTAAATGTCAAAAAGTGACTCCCTCATCATATGGCTTTTCAAATAAAGTCTACATACTGGAAAATTAACATTTTTTGAACCGTTATTAATGAAGGGGCTTCCATGTGTGTCATGTCAATGTCATGTTGGAAGGCTATTGGATCGCCTTCGACTGTTCCTTCACCTACCATCTTGACTGCATTCGATGGCCATTCTCATATGCCGCATGGGATTATCTCGGCCTTTCCCATATGTGTTGGGGGCAAGGTTGTTAATATTGAAGTAGAAGTCGTAGATGCTAACCTAGGCTATAATCTCCTCCTAGGAAGGAACTGGGTATACGAAATCGATGTTGTTGTTTTGACTCTGTTTCGTGTCATTTGCTTTCCTCATAAGGGGAAAATCGTAAAGGTTGATCAATTGGATTATTGTCCAGTTGATCCTCAAGCAAGCTCCGACTCTATTGTTCCTTTAGTGGATAACCCTCGTCCGCCTACTGAGAATCTAGGAGTAGGGTTGTATTCCTCATTGATGGGTACTTTTGAGTTTCACTCTCCTATCGCTAACATCAATGCCATTTCATCATCTAAGGAGTTTTTTGGAGATGGGTTCTTTCGAACTCGTTATTTTTCAGACCCTTGGACCTTGCCTTCACCTACGACCACATTAGTTGAAGGACAAGATAATGGAACGACATTTCCTATATCTGCAGCTGAGCTTAGATATCAGTCTATCGTCAACTCTGCAGATGACCATTCTACTCCTTTTTTCGAAGAGGATTTAGATGGCGATGTGGCCACCGCTTGGAGCCTTGATTCTACCTCTGCTTTGGACTGCTTAGATTCAGTTTTACCATCATGTAGATTTTAAAACCGGGACTACCAGCTTGATTTTTCATTATGTTCCTTTCAATGTTACAATACATATTTATACATGCCGAAGCATCCAATACCATGGACCAAAAAACCATCGGGTCCAAAACCATGGACCGAAAACCATCGCATCCAAAAAACATGTGTGAAAATCATGCACAAAACCATAGGTGGGTCCGCCCAACCTAACATAGGGTCCAAAACCAAATTTTCTGGGGCGCTGCCCAGGACCCCATAAAGTGGGGTTAGGGGTACCCCTCAAACCCACTGTTAACTATGTGGAAAGAATATAACACAACCCAACAATCTCCCACTTGTTGTTTTCTTTCCACTGGGGGCCACAGGAGAGCTTAATCATTTTTCCAGCCCTGAAATGCCCATTATTTCTCTACACCAAGAGAACTTCTCAGAGCTCACAGATTTTGTCAATGCATCTGCAGTATTCTTCAAAGTG
>APFE030476730.1:0-14341 GCA_000404065.3 Pinus taeda | reverse complement strand
GACTTCTTTTGACTACTAATTTGGCAGGACTATTTTGGGCATGTAATTTTGATATTTTTACTCTCTCTCTCTCTCTCTCTTTGCTGAACTATTGAAGAATAATAAGAAGATTTGATCAAAGGGTTTCCCCACATTGGGGCTTGTCCCTGGCATCCGCCATATCTTGTGTCCTCTTGTCTTGGCTTGTCTTCTGCACATGTTTTTATGTTCTATCTGCATTTACTATCAATGTGTTTAAGTTAATGTGATTGATTCTGAATATAATTGGAAATTGTCATGTGGTTGATAAGGAACATTAAAGTAAATTGTTCTAAAGCATAGAACATACCATTGTTATCTAAAATTAACACAAATGGATTTTGATATTATATAATATGGTATTAGTTGAATAGAAAAAAACTTATTTACCCCAAAAAAAGGCATGAGGGGAGTTGTTATTAAATTTTCCAAAATGTTGAATTTGTAAAGCAAACTTGTCTTTAAAATTTAAAATTTCTTCAAAATCTCAACAAACTTGCTCTCTATCTTCAGTATTTTTATAGGTATAGTATTAGAGCTAACTACTTGGCTTGTAATTGGCCTTATATATTGTCTTACTAAAAAAAATATCTTTTAAAACATCACATATTTTAAAGATTATTGGGTCCATATTCATTAAGGATATTCTTCTTGTTTCCTGCCTTTGATGAGAGCTTGGTTGAGATTTGCTTCCTTACTTGCTTAAAGTCTCGATAGACAACATCTTCTTCCATAACTTTCAGTTGGTCCATTCCAAAGGAACCAATGGAAAGAACAAGGGTCACTATATAAAAACAACCCCTTAACCTTGGGAATGTGCTCACTATATTTACCCACCTTCCTTGGTACAACTAGAAAAATGGGATAAAAAGAAATTTAATTTTTTTCAAATCTTCAAAACATACTTTAGATGTCTTCGTCGTGTTTATTTGGGTGAGATGTTTCCAATGATATAAATTTCATCCAATTTGGACTCCAGGATTTTAAGTTATACTCTTTTAAGTTTTATTTATTTAAAACTGTCATTTTTCTCTTTTCTAACATGTGGCACCCACATGGACTCCACACGGTGCCCACGTGGCTTATCGGCCTACTAATGCTTGGCAGAGACTCTTGGAAACCAGGAACACATCCCCATAATGCATGTATCATATGTCTCATATGTCAAAGAAACGGGTAGCATTTTTATAATAAAAACTAGAAATGGGTCAGGTCCCTTACATTCAAATTCCGCTATGTTTCATAATTTTGTAGAGATAAGTCCAAAGGGTACCTAATGCTACCTCTTTTATTTGTAACTATTATTTTTACAACATTTAAACTATAGACTTTCCAAAAGACACCACATAGCTTAATAATATGAAAAAACATATAAACTGAGGCGACAAACTACCAGCTGCTTTCCATTGTTTCCAGTGCTTTATCCTCCTAGGACGCTTCAGAAGATTGGCCAGGATCCACGTTCAACTCAGTTCCAAGATCAGGTCCACAATGCTCTTGTTCTACACCCCCTTCAGCCATAGGAGTGGGCATATCACTCAACCCAAAGACCTCCTTTATTACTCCAAGAGTAACCACTTCCACTTTGACCTCAACATTCTACACCTTGAATTTTAGATTAATTATTCCAGTATTCAAATACTCCATAGATTTATGGAGCAACTCCATATCCTTGCCAATTCCTACTTGGTGGGTCAAAACCACTGTCATTTGATCATGTATTTCCTGCATAACTTACTTCCTTGAATTTTCAATCAGGGCCTCCATATTTCCATTTCTCGGGTTTCCTTGTTCCTCTGCACCATTACCACTTTTGTATTTCTTGTTGAAGCCATTTTACGCGATATCCTTCCCTTACACATGAATAATTTTGTGATTAATCTGCATCACTGGATTCCTATATATATTTCCTTGCCTCATGTCAATCGAGGTGTCCATCCTTTCATATTTAATTTCCTTCCCCATTTGCAACTCAAACAAGGCATGATCCTCTATCCTTATCACCACCAAATTACCTTCAAAATGAAATGCTAACACTCAAAACTATGATTTCCTTCACTTGCCTTCGCAATTAAAACAAACTAGAGGGATTACACTTGTCTGTCATCATGGGTATGAGGATCATTATCCTATAACTATTAATTAATTCTCATAGTTGTTGACTCCGCCTCCCAAGAAGTTCTTGCCCATCCCCAAGACAAATCTTGAGCATATTTGCTTGATATTCTTTAATTGTTTCCATGATCCAACTATCTCCCAACATGGAATTAATTAATCGGTCCTTTAAGGGACGTGACATATCTGGTTGGAGTGATCAACAGTTAATACACCTTGCTCTAAATCAATGCCCAAATTGGCTTGATAATCTGCCTCATGGTTGTTCTCCCATTTAATATGATAAAGATTGAATTCTTCTAAGCTGTTGAGAAGTGTCATAATACTTATAATCACAGGAGAGGATTCAATGTCTATGAGTTTCCTCTTCCTAGAGAGCCTTGAGCACTTTTGAATAACCACGATTGAATCATTGACAATAACTAGTTTCGTTATGCCTTTGGAGATAGTGATCTTCATGCCTTTCCATAGTGATAGAGCTTCAACTTGATTGTTCGAAGATTTCCCCAGTCCCCAAGCGAACGTTGTTTCAATTTTTTCTTTGAGGTTATAAAGAACCCCTCCCGCTCCTACCTCCCCCATATATGTGCGAGTTTAAAATGTGTGTTATATGTATATATCACATACGCCTAATTTATACATCGTCATGACACTCACATATTTGATGTGTGACAAATATATAATATACATGATTATATTTTCCAAGCGATGTGTTTTTCCACAACATTTGTCTATGCGATGGTGGTGCTGCTCTAGGAATCAATTCAACAGAGAAGTTTACCTCTCTGTGAGGAGGTAATGTCGGAGCATCCACTAAAAAAAATCCTCATACTAACGTAAGAAAATATATTTCTTCAACACCTCAATTTCCTCTTCTCCAACATTCTCATTGGATTTTTCATCATTGAAAATTTTCACAACAAATAAATGACACCCTTTTTGAAAACTACGGTTGGCTTGCATTGTTGTGTCAAATTCATCGAAGTAGGCTTTCACTTTCCCTATAGTATCCTCCTCTCTCCCTGCACATCCATACACTTGATTTCCTTTTCAAAATAGTCAACTTTGGTGTGGTGCTTGTACAACCAATCCACACCCAACAACATGTTGTATGCACCCAATATTAGCAAATTTAAATGCGTTGTGGTTGGCATGTCTTGGATTTCAAACGCACATGCTTTCATGCACTAATTGATTTTCCTTTTTGTTCTTGTTTCTAATTGAACTAACCATGGATCTATATGAAATTCTTTGGCTAATTGGAATTTTTCCATGAGCTCCAAACTAATTGTTGGGACAGGGTCCCCTGCGGTCAATTTTCGGGTAGAAAGCCCAAGATTTTGTTATGTAAAGTGTAAATCTTTGCAAGTTGTGGTCATGGAGTGCGTAGATAGTAAGTGTCATAAAGGGATTTTCGCTTCTTTTATGTAAGTTGTGTCGGCTTTAGTAGATCTACCCATGGTCTACGAACCATGGGATTGTATAAAAAGGAGAGTCTTAGAGAGTCTAAGGGAAGTAAAGTTCATTGATGAATTGAATGGGTCATTAAGAAGACAGAGCGAAGAGTCTTAGAGTAGAAGAGAGGCTTTGCAACTGTGTACATAGAGGCCTAGAGTAGAGTCCGCAGCTGAGTGCACGGACCCCTGCAGCTGAGTGCGTAGGGTAGTCTCCAGTCTATAAGCAGAACAGAAGTATCAATAAAGCGATTATTTTGGAAATATCTGTGTTTTTCTTATTTACTTCTGTTATGAATGAATGCGACTATGTTATAATGAATATTGGATTTATGATTTCATACTGTATTAATGCACATTTCTGCAAGGTTTACATTGTCATATGAACACAAGTAATAATATATGTTTACGCAAAGAATATCTTAATACATGTTAAAGATATTAGACACTTAAGCCAATCTGGGTAATAACAGACTTAGGAGTAATTACAAAGGCACATAAGTGGTGGATTTACCTATTTAGGGTCTGCGAAAGATAGTCATAGACCTTCGTGAAGGTCTAGAGGTTAATTAAAGGAAGTTATATCGATAATCCTTAAGGGCATATCGATCTATGTGAAGGAAGGCTGAGGGCATAAAATGACATCACGCTCATCTCTGGGTGCGGAAACTTGGTTTGAGCACCCCCATACTGCTTCGGGTGAGACTTCAATCCACACTCTGCGGGTTGATGTTGAAAGGGCCAATGGGATTTATTTGGCAAACTTAACTCTAAACTTGGGTCAAGACCCACTAAGCCAACAAATGGTTCTGTTGTCGGGACCGGGATCTGCATAAAGAGGTGTGATGTCGCGTCACTGGAATCTGACAAAGAAAGAAATTGAAGATTGGTTGGATAGGAAGATCCATGAATTTTTGAAGCAAGAAAACAAGGACCCGCAATTGACAAAAGAACAACGGTTGGACAGGTATCTATACATAGAGATACACAAAGTTTTCTTATGTTCCTTCCTGATTGAGCTATACAAGTGGATCGCTAAACTAGCGTACGGACAGGGAACATGGAGGCTTGATTGTCCAATAGTGTGGACCCCAGAGCTAACACAGAGATTGAAAGCCTCTAAAGATAAGATCGTGCACACTGTCGATCATTAGCTTGATCGTGTCATCGAAGGATTTGTGACAGAGTTCATAGTTGATACCTTAGTCAACTATAGTGAAGCAAATCGACGCTTCTTCAAGGGGCCGCGAGGTAAGAATTTGAGATCTTTGAACACTTGGATTAAAATGCTCTTGTGTGAAAAGCGGGTTATGAAATTACCTTGATGTTTGAAGCTATGCGAAGTAGAAATTTATTCAAGGATAGAAGGGGAACATGACCGGAATACAACCTGCTGATTGAGCCTCCTCTGAGTGACAACGAAGAAGCAGCATAGGCTTCTCCGCAGAGCATTGTCCAGTTAATAAGGCAAGGGTTCCTGCGAATACCCCATCCATCCACACCACCTCCATATTCACCTTCTCCGCATACACCTTTGCCCACACCACCACCACCTCCACCACCTTTCAACATGGCGAATACAATGAAGTTGCATGTTTTTAAGAGCTTGGGAAATGAGGACCCAAACCGGTTTTGGTTTGTTGTGAAGGCTGTGTGGCAAGCCCAGAACATTACAGATGATCAGATGAATAAAGTAACGTTGGTTACTGCTTTACAGTATTACGCACTCACGTGGTACTTCAAGTACTGCATCGATGACCCGACATCTGCGTTGGCAGACATTCAGACTGCGTTGAATACAGAATTTAGTAGAGCCAAGTCTGAAGTGAAATCAATCATGGGATTCAAGGAAATCATGATGAAGTTTGGAGAGAAACCCTGGGAGCTAGATCAGAGATTGAAATGCAAGATCCACGAAGCTAACATGAATCTTAAGGATGGGTAGCACCACGATGGGTTGTGGCTTCGCTCTTGCCTCATTTAAGAGTTGCTTTATCACAACAAAATATTGGAACCCAGGCGAAAGCCCTGGAGATTGCAATGAGATTTCATGAAACACCGATTCAAATGTTGCTTTAGGAATTCAGCAGATTCACGTGGAGTTGTAGAATCTTTGCCTAGAATTTCAAAGTCTAAAGAAGGATAGAGCGGCTCGGGCTGAGGTGCGTGAAGAAGTTTGGTGTTTGAAATGTAAGATTCAAGGGCATGATAAAAATCATTGCCCTGTCTTCATGAATTATGTTATAAGAGGAGGGTTGATGCCTCTGAGGTTGGAAGCTCAAGTAGGGCCAAGTACAGGGCCCGCGTTGTGGTGTGTTATCTGTCAGGTAGCTAGAAAACATGTGACCGATAATTGTCACTTGCTGCATAAATTTATACATACACCACAAAAACTCTTCTGCAAATTTTGCAAATTAGTAGGTCACGATCAGCGCAATTGTCGTAGTGATGAGTTAATAATGGAGAGAACACTTACGTACCGGATGCAGACATAAACTTGGTCCCAGATTAAGGCGTTGGGGGAGCATGAGGAGGATATCAGGGGTGCAGACAAGGCCGAGGTAGAGGAGGACCTACAAGAGGTCGGGGATAAGTTATTTGCTACAATTGTGGAGGGCCAGGAGACTACGCATGAGAATGTATGAACCCGACGCGCCTGTCATGCTGATACTGTATTCAGTTTGGCCATGCAACAAAATAATGCCATGTATTAATAGCTAAGATGCGTGAAAAGGGGACGCAGCCTCAACAACTTACCCAGAACCTGTAGATGATGAGGGTTGAACCCCGTGAAGAGAATCTTAATGTGAATATTGTGTTGTGAAGTGGAATGACGACTGGCAAAAATAAGGGAAAGCAGCCTGAAGAAGGTGAATGGGTCTGCAAAGCTCCAGAGAAGGAGGTTGGATTTGATCTAGAATGCGCAAAAGATATCTTCATGGAAGTGAAGAAAATCTTCGCTGAGGCTTCTACCTCAGGAATTCAGGATAGGCAGTCTGATGAAATGGACCCATCCATGCTTACTACCTTTCTGGAGACATGTATGAAGTTGCTATGTGATAGCAAGGCCGTAAAAGGATTACAGGAGTTGATCAATAAATGCACTGGTAATGAAAATACTCCTGAGGGACCGCGCGTGGTTAGGAAAATTGGTAAGCCTAAAGTTAGAACAGGGCGTGAGATGAGGCTCACCGCGCAAATAAGCGAATATGAAATGGACAAAGTTATTCTAGATCTTGGGTCAGATGTGAATGTTTTTCGAAACAGACATGGGAGAGAATGGGGAGACCTGCGCTACAAAGGTCTCTTATTCAATTGAGGATGTCAAATCAGCAAAATATTATCCCCATGGGAAGATTGCAGGGAGTGACAATAGATATTGAAGGCACGAGCACATTGGCAGATTTTGAAGCGATAGAGATTTTCGATGACATCAATCCCTACCCTGCACTCCTTGGGATCGACTGGGCTATTAACATGAATGGGTTGATCAATTTGAAGAAGTGGATGATGTCATTTGAAAGAAAATCACTCCGCGTAGTAGTAGCTTTGGACCCTGCATAAGGACTGTGCTATACTGAACCGGTCTATGATTTTGAAAGTGAAGATGATTTGGAAAAAATTTATAAGATAATTGTGCGAGATCAAGATTGGGTGAATCCGATAGTTGATGGACGTATTGCATGGGACCACAAAATCTCATGCACATCAGATTCAGATGAGGAATTGGGACACTGGCATAATCGATTACATGAAGTATCTATGTTGCACTGTAACATGATGACTAAATTCTTGCATTGTGTATCATCAAAGGTAAGAAGTTTGCCTTATTATGATGGTTTAATAGATGTTGATAAAATTTTGGATGCATTTGAAAGGGAAGTTCCAGAGAAGCATCGCTTCCAAGCCTTGAAGTTGGCACTACGCACTATGCTTGCAAGATGGTGGGGTATGCATAAGGACAATTTTGATGGATGGTGTGAATACAGAAGAATTTTGAGGGTGCGGTTTGGTCGCCCGAAAGTACGATTG
This sequence comes from Pinus taeda, assembly GCA_000404065.3. Taxonomy (NCBI): domain Eukaryota; kingdom Viridiplantae; phylum Streptophyta; class Pinopsida; order Pinales; family Pinaceae; genus Pinus; species Pinus taeda. Next base: position 6,722 of record APFE030476730.1, on the reverse strand, counting down.
ACAAAGAAATACGATGGGAGGAGTGATCCACATGATCACTTAGAAAAATGGACTGATGCTTATGGAGAAAACCACAACCAGAGTGGGTGCATCTGTTCTGTCACACTTTGGATGTAATACCGATGAATTGGTACTTGGAAACAGAGCTCCACCACGGCACGAATGAATGGGATATTTTTAGACATGGATTCTTAATTACATTCATCTTTGAAGATGGATTCAAGTGTATTGATGAAGCATTGTAGGAGGTCAAGGCAATGATATTTAGAATCCCACAAGATCCCTTGGATTTTATTTCAACCATATTGGACCACCCAGCTGTGCCATGCATTGGAGTGCTACAATGTGACTGCTGAGGAAGAAGAGGAGGATCCAAGGAATATTAATATCCCATAAATAGAAGGTCACCGCGAAGTTGAGGGGCCATAGATAGAGAATCCATATATCACCGCGCCGCTGAAAACTAGAGAAGTGAACATTGGAACAGAGGCAAAACCGAAGTTTGCGAAGATAGGGGACTACTGGGATGATGCTATGGTGGATAAGGTCGTTGAGTTGCTCCGCAAATACCAGGATTTCTTCCCTACAAAGTTTTCAGACCTGAAGGGGATAATAGGAAATTTAGGAGTGATGAAGATAACGTTGAAACCAGACGCGAAGCCTGTGAAGCAAAGGCCATATCGCCTTAATCCTATGTATAAGGAAAAAGTCCGCTTAGAGTTGGACAAGATGTTGGCATCAAATATTATTGAACCAGTGGATGAATCCGATTGGGTAAGTCCTATGGTAGTTCAAGAAGAAGCAGAAGGATGAGATAAGGATCTGTGTGGATCTCAGGAAACTGAATGATGCTTGTGTTCATGATCCCTTCCCAACTCCATTCACGAATGAGGTGTTAGATAATGTTGGCGGACAGGAAGCATATTCGTTTACTGATGGGTTCTCTGGATATCATCAAATAAAGATCGCGCTAGAAGATAGGAGTAAGATGACCTTCATAATCGAGTGGGGATGCTTTCAGTATGCTGTAATGCCTTTTGGACTGAAGAATGCGCCGAAAATCTTTTCATGTGTAGTGATTGCGGTGTTCAAAGAGTTCATTCACAAGTTTTTGGAGGTATACTTTGATGATTGAACGATGTTTGGACTAGTCAAACGCCATGTAGCTGTTTTGCGCTTGATGTTGGATACGTGCCAGAGGTATCAGATCACGCTAAACTTGAAGAAGTGTCTATTTTCCATCCCTTTCAGAATCTTGCTGGGTCATGTAGTGTGTAGACAGGGATTAATGGTGGACACTGCTAACATCGCGGTCATAATCAATTTAGAGGCACCAAGGAGTGTTAAACAGGTGCACGCAACACTGGGTCATAATGGTTATTATCATAAGTTCATCAATATTTATGCCCAGATTACCGTGCCGATGGAAAAATTGTTGAAGAAGGACGCTACATTCTGTTGGAATGAGGAATGTCAGTGGAGCCTGGATGTGTTAAAAGAAAAGATGGTGACCGCACCGATCCTCGTCTTCCCGGATTGGAAGAAGGAATTTCATGTGCATGTGGATGCATCATGTATTGCGCTCTGAGCAGTATTGACGTAGGCTGGTGAAGGAGAATTGGATCACCTAATCGCCTTTGCAAGCAGGAAGTTGTCAAAGGCTGAAAAGAACTATTCAATGACGAAGCGCGAAGGGTTGGTTATGGTGTATGTGCTCCAAAAGTTCAGGCATTACTTGCTAGGCATACACTTTAAGATGTATACAGACCATTCTGCATTAAAGTACTTGGTCAACAAGCCTGTGTTGGGGGGGAAATATGCAGATGGCTACTGTTATTTCGAGGGTATGATTTTGAAGTAATTGTGAAGCCAAGGAGATTGAATTCTGGACCTAATCATCTATCGCGCATTGAAATAGGAGAGGAGCCTACTAATTTGGAGGAAGGATTACCTGACACGTAGCTCTTTGTAGTGCGCGTGGCAGACAATCATTTTGCAGACATCATCCACTTCCTAAATACAAGAATGGCTCCAGAGGGGTACATGAGTCAATAGAAGAAGGAATTGGTGGTGCACGTGACAGATTTTACTGTTATTGCAGGTCATTTATATAAAATTGGGTCGGATGAAATATTGCGATGATTTTTGCTTGATTTTGAACGTAGTAGTATCCTAGCTGAAGCTCATGGAGGAGTTGCGGGAGGTCACTTCGCAGGAAAAGCGACAACATAGAAGATTTTGCACGTTGTGTTGTGGTGGCCGACATTGCATAAGGACTCCAAAGCGTATTGTAGGGCGTGCGATGCATGTCAGAGGAAAGGCAGGCCATCATAGAGGGATGAGCTAGCTCTGAATCCACAAGTGTCATTACAACCATTTGAAAAGTGGGCGATTGATTTTGTAGGGCCAATTCAGCCTCCAACAAAGAAGATGGGTGCATGGTATATCATCAGCGTGACTGAATATTTGACCAAATGGCGGAGGTGCAACCTGTGAAGGATTGTACAAGGATAACAACAATGAAGTTTCTATTTGAATATGTGCTAACCAAGTTCGGTTGCCCGAAGGTTTTGATGAGTGATCGCCTTACACAATTCCTTAATGAAACAATTAGCGCGCTAATGAAAGAGTTCCAAATTTATCATCAAAAGAGCACACCATATCATCCTCAGGCCAATGGAATGGTGGAAACATTTAATAAGATATTAGAGAACATGCTAACAAAGGTTTGCAATGCGCAGAGGAATGATTGGGACATGCGCATACCAGCGGTGCTATGGGATTACAAAACTACTTGTAAGAAGCTGACTGGACAGACACCTTTCAAACTGGTCTATGGTGTAGAAGTTGTGATGTCGATGGAATACATTGTGCCTAGTATATGCATAGCGGCGTTCACAAGAATGGTAGACCATGGAACCTCGGAAGAGCATCTCGCGCAATTGACAGGGCTGGAGGAAGATAGATTCTTAGCTAGATTCCATCAACAAGTTCAAAAGGAGCGCGAAAAGGCATGGCACGATTGACAGATCAAAATGCGCACCTTCAAGGCAAATGAATTAGTTTTGTTATATGACAACAAGTTTGATAAGTTTCCAAGAAAATTTTAGATGCATTGGCTAGGGTCGTATGTTATCAAGGAGATTACCGATGGTGGCGCAGTTAAGCTTGTGAAGGTTAATGGAGATCCATTTCCGGGAAAGGTAAATGGCAGCAGATTAAAGCCATACACCAGGGATCCAACGAAATGGGTATATGACGGTAGCACAGTCTTAGCAGGGTTTTTGAACCTCCTATGGGTGCCTCATTACCACCGCGCCCCCATAAATTTGACAGTCATTAAGCAGTTGTTATGCCTTGTGCATGACGGGTGCTTGTGATTGAGTGAGTCGATACCAATCACTGATATGCTGATCCATAGGATTACATTACTCTCTGGACTGAATCCAGCAAAGGCAATTGGCGGCAAGACGAGTGAGTGCGACCTCACCAAGAAGATGAAGGACAAGTTCAAACTTGTCAAGAAAGTCCGTGGGTATTCTATTTCTAGTATTACTGACCCTGCGGTGAAGGTGGCCACCCAAATTTTGGTTGGTAAGGTGATGAGAAAGTGTCACACGGATGAGGTGCTGACACTAGTGGTTTCATTAGCGGCTTAGTGTACGGAGAGCGTATAGCTCGACTGGGCATGCTACCTATGCAACAAGTTCCTCACGAACTGCAGAGAGGCACAGGACCAAGCTAAAACTTTCCATTACTCATGGCTATTACTATCAATTGTGTTGGTCGCATGGGACAACCGGTTTCCTTCGATTTAGATAGATTTACCAGAAGGGGCGAAGTTTGCTTCGCTATGGGCCACAAAGGACGTTGTGCAGGTTTGTGAAAGCAAAATATTTTGGGTGCTGATGGAGGCAAGCATCTGTGTAGCCATCAACCAAAAGCCACAGTTGTCTCCACTCGTCCTTTGAGCAGTTATCTAGGTACGCGAAGTTCAAGGCGAACTTCCACCGTCTGTACATTCGAGCTTTGAAGGATCCAGATCAGAAGTGGTATGATCTTCCCTACTTGGCTACAGATGATGCCATCACATAGGTCCTCAAGCAATGGCCAGCAGATTGGCACACACCATCAGACTTGGCCGCCAGGACTAGCAAGTCCACGGAGAAGCGGAAAAAGGAAGTGGCTCAATTGAAGGTGCAACAGTTGGCAGAAAAGAGGAAGAAGGAGATTGAGGAGAAGGCTCATGCAGAAGCCGAGCATGACATAAAGGAAGAAGCAGAGTAGAAAGATCGCGGCTCTGATAGGATTTAGAATAGTCAGAACAGGGCGGCGGAGATCTGGAGAGCACTCCTTTCCACGTAAAGTGACATAGGGAATAGGAAAATGAGGGACAATGAAAGAAGACCAAAGTCTCCAAATCATCAATCGATCTATTCACCTTGACAAAGGGTGAATTGAATGATATTGGAGACAAGGTAAGGGACATGATAGCGGAATTGTTGCAATAGTTTGAGCAGCAGCAGAAGCAATCACCGGTCGTTATACAAACGGGTCTGCGTGAGTTGTAGATCCAAACAACTAGACTGCGGGTAGGTACAGGGTAGAGTAGCATGGCCTCAACTAGCTTGGCGCTAGGGACCACTCAAGTAGCAAAGCTGGTTCGATCCTTGGATCTTCGGGCCATTACGCTACCGGATGGAGATCCGAGCGTGGAGGTGGATGCTGACAAGGCTACTGTAAGTGCTTTAAATAATGTTGGCCTCAACTTGGCCGCACTCCCCAATGAATTCCTTCACACACTGCAAGAAGGTGTGATTATAGAGACTAGGGCCCAGGAGCAGCGCATGTTGAGCTTGATCAGCGAGCAAAAAGTAAAAAACGAACAGTTGTTCGTTGAGAAGACAACAACACTAGAAGCATGAAAGAAGGTTCAGGAGAAGAACGATTGAACCGCAGTCATGGTAGCCAAAGCATGTAGAACCGTTCTAGAACTGCATATCCTAGAAGAAGTGCTATGTTATCTCTGCCACCATTGAGGAGAAGCTGGCAGGCCTACATAGGACACAACAGAAGGTAAAGGAAGATAGCGTGAGACCAACAACAAAGTAGCTGGTGGAACAACTCAAGCAGGCAGCCACGCAAAGCGTGGCTGAGGTAGCAGTGGCACAAGACGAGCTGAAAGGTCTCCGCAGTAAGATCTCCTATGCCAGTAGAGTGACTCAAGGTCAAGTCACGATATTTGTGTCAGGGGCCTGTTGGGACAGGGTCAACTGCAATCAATTTTGGGGCAAAAGCCCAAGATTTTGTTATGTAAAGTGTAAAGTATTCACAAGTTGTAGTTGCAGAGCGTGTAGATGGTAAGTGTCATAAAGGGATTTTCCCTTCTTTTATGTAAGTTGTGTTGGCTTTAGCGGATCTATCCATGGTCTGTGGACCATGGGATTGTATAAAAAGGAGAGTCTTAGAGAGTCTAAGGGAAGTAAAGTTCATTGATGAATGGAATGGGTCATTAAGAAGACAAAGCAAAGAGTCTTAGAGTAGAAGAGAGGCTCTACAACTATGTGCACAGAGGCCTAGGGTAGAGTCTGCAGCTGAGTGCATGGACCCCTGCAACTGAGTGTGCAGGGTAGTCTCGAGTCTGTAAGCAGAACTGAAGTATCAATAAAGCGATTATCCTGGAAATATCTGTGTTTTGCCTATTTAATTCTGTTATGAATGGATGCAACTATGTTATAATGAATATTGGGTTTATGATTTCATACTATATTAATGTGTGATTTTGCAATGTTTACATATGTCATATGAACGCAAGTAATAATATATGTTTATGTGAAGAATATCTTAATACATGTTGAAGATATCAGGCACTTAAGCTGATCTAGGTAATAACAGACTTAGGAGTAATTTCAAAGGCACGTAAGTGGTGTATTTACCTATTTAGGGTCCACGAAAGATAGTCGTAGACCTTTGTGAAGGTCTAGAGGTTGATTAAAGGAAGTTATATCGATAAGCCTTAAGGGATTATCGATCTACGTGAAGGAAGGCTTAGGGCATAAAATGAAATCATGCTCGTCTTTGGGTGTGGAAACTTGGTTCAAGCACCCCTCCATATTGCTTCGGGTGAGACTTCAGTCCATGCTCCGCGGGTTGATGCCGAAAGGGCCAGTAGTGTAGGGATTTGTTGGAAAAACTTCACTATGAACCTGGGTCATGACCCACTAAGCCAACACTAATGTAACTATAATTAGAACCGATATTAATTAAAATGTAAATAATTTAGTTGCACAACTTACCTTCCATCTCAATTATGGACGTTTGGTGGTCTGCCTCATGATTGTCCACCACTGCATAAATTATAGGGCATGCTCTATGTTATGTCTCCCATAGTCCGAGCTGTTGGGTTGTGTTATTATTTTTGGACCCTATAATAGGTTGGGCGTACCTACCTATGGTTTTGTGCATGATTTTCACACATGGTTTTGGACGCGATGGTTTTCGGTCCATGGTATTGGATGCTTCGGCATGTATAAATATGTATTTTAACATTGTGAAAGGAACATAATGAAAAATCAAGCTGGTAGTCTCGGTTTTGAGATCCAGTGGGAAATCTCTGTGTATATGTGTTTTATGTGTTATGCTCTCGCATTGTTATTTTTCCTGTGATTTAGAATTCGTATGCAGGTAATTTCTGTACGGGGTTAAAACCTACATTTGGTATC